>JAWZYV010000135.1:0-20812 GCA_038373885.1 Cheiracanthium punctorium | reverse complement strand
CAACACAGTAACAGTCTCTGTCACATCAAAGTGCACGTTGAAATAGAGGGAAATGAAGCAGCAGACGAACTGGCAAAAAACGCAACAAAAGACCCAGCACCAGTTTCCTACCGGAAGTTTTCCCTCCAAAAGGCAGTCAGGGGGAAAGGTGGGACACATCCACCAATGGTCGTTACACTCACAAACTACCAACAGCGGATCGCGTAATTCGAAATTGTAGGCCATTCACGCACTTGGCGCTTGTTTGTTTGGCTAGCTCGCGTTTGCGCCATCGCCAATGCCTTCTTTGGGGTTGCAATTCGGAAGAAGTGTTCGAATGTGGTACAGATTCGAAAATCAACTATCGAGTAGTTGCCTCAGTTGCTCGAATTGGTCACAGTGTAAAATTTACGCATTCTTTGTGTACACTTTTTGGGTTCTGTATTACATGAACAGCCATTAAACTAAAAATTGGAGGCTCCTTGTCTACATTATAATCATTGGTATAAATCAAACAACTGCTTAATAAATGGTTAGCTAAACATTCAAGTGTTGTCATGGAACACAAGACAGCAGCACCTTTTCCATCCAAAGCAAGACATCCCCTTGAGTTTCGCTTGTGTGAATCAAAACAATAATACTTTAGTTTAAATTTCATAACAGCAAATGTACAGCTGTTGCATGTAAAAATACCTGTTGTGTATTTATTCATTTCAAAAAAAGAATTTAAAGACAAATTGGTAATCGGGTGTCTTGTAATCGCTAGTTATGGATGTAACGCAAGATTTATTTAATATATTAAAGAAAATAGAGGATTTCTATTTTGAATTAGATAAGGAAAACTCTACGAAGAAAGCCTCTGTCATTCGTGATAACATAAAAACCGCCGAAGAGGCTGAAACGTTTATTAGCCGCCTGCAAAGATTAACATTTACAAATTATGTGCAGTGTTATGCCAATAACAATCCACAAAGGTGAGTTTGAATTAGTTGTTTAAAAAAATACTTGTTTAGTAAATCGCATTAATCTTTTTAGTTAAAGAGCTTTACATGTTGCATATACGTCAGTTATCTAATTAATCACGAAAGGTGTATGAATAGAGGATGCAACATACAGTAATATTAGGTCTAACTGAATTTAAATATAGCAAATGTAAATTTTCAGTTGATTTTCGATGAGTTTTTTTAACGTGTAATTTAACAATAAGTGTACTAGTATATTTCTAACTAAACTGATTCAGCTTTAAGATGCAATCTATTTTTGAAACATTTAGTGCACATTTATATATTGTGTAACATTAATTCTAACTAATATTATAAATGCGAAAGTGAGTTTGTTTGTTTATGACCAGGGATGGATTCTTCAGCTTTTTAGCTGATTTCAGCCTTTTGTGAATAAAGAGGAAATCACTTTTTGTCTTTCTCTGAAAATTGTGTTTTTTCTGTGAATTCCTGACTTGTAGTTATTAGTTAACTGTGTGATATTTTTATCTTCTAGCATGTTCCAATGTTTTTCTTCTCTTAAAACTTCTTACACATTAATTAGATATAAATATCACATGTACAAATTTTTGCTTTCGTATGATTTCAGCTTTTTTGCTCTTTTGCCAATCTCATCCCTGTATGACGCTATCACGCCTAAACTGCTGAATCGATTAGGATGCATTTTGGTTTAGATATAGATGGGAACCTGGAGATGGTTATAGGCTACTTAGAATTTTAGATTTTTAATTACTTTTTTAATTATTAATTAAAAACCGTTTTTACATTGCCATGCTTGTCGAGTTTCGCCCCTATCAATCAAATGATTCATGTTTTGAGCTAACAAGAATGCTATTGCTTCAATAAAGAAGCACGTGCGTGCATCTGAAAAACATTAAATTCCACGGAAATTATGCCAGTTTTATGCCAAATCTATCTATCAATAATAATAAAAATGAATGTTCTCCAGACAAATCTACAGAAAGCAGAGCTTTGAAAATTTGAGCATAGAAGCCCATGACTGTGCACCTGAGGCTCAGAATGTTGAAATTTTAAATACTTTTCTAATTATTAATTAAAAACCGTTTTATCACCCGCACAAAAATTCATGCTATAGCATAAATATTTCTTTCACAAGAACAACAAAAACAGTTAGCAAATACTGTCGTAACTGTATTCGCCAAATGCCTTAAAAAGAATTCTAAATTTAGTGACTCTGCTTACTCTCTTATTTTAAATGAAGTATACTACCATGCATTATACTTCATCTTAAATAAGTAAAAAGCAAATAATATTTAAATGCAGTTTTTTTTTGCCGCAAACATATGTGTTATTCACACATGCTTCATTTCTTTTGGGACCTCACTCTAAAGCCGACGCGGACGAAGTCGCGGGTAGCAGCTAGTATGTTAATATTTTATACAAGATAGTTATGTTATTGTTGTAAACATATATAGCATATCGTTGCACAGTATGCTTAAAAATTATTTTAATCATCAGTTTAGAGTGTAGGTCATTTCATGTCAAATCAACCAAAATTTTTCGAAAATGACATCCGTCACAGATTTTAATGAAATTTTGTACATATGTACAACTTTTGATGCTGATTACAAATATAGCAATTATATTAAGATTAATTAAGGGATTCAAAAGTTAGGAGCTTTCAAATGTCAGATGAGATGCCCTTTCGGGCACCATCTTGAATGACACTTATACACACATAAATAGCCATAACTTTCTTAAAATTTGTCCGACAAACTTCAAATTTGTGTTGTTTTTACCCATGTAGTTAAAAGTATGCTATAATATCTGATTAAAAAAATTTTGATGGGTATTTTGCAGATAAAGTTTTTTAAAAATAAAATTCTGAAAAAGTACATGCATCCTTATTACAGTGCATTGCAGTATTTTCTTAAAGATCCTTTATCCATATAGTATTACATTTTAAGAAAGTACATACAATTTACTGATAGTATAAAAATGTTTTTTGATGTTTCTATACATTTTATTTCAACAAGCTTTGAAGGAGAAATAAAGAAACTCACTAAATAGAAAAAGCCACTCTTTATATTTCCTCTTAAAGAAAAAATACTCTTCGCAGAAAGAGAATACACTTTAAAAAATACACTACATTTTCTAATCAGATATTATAGCATACTTTTAAAAATTGTTAAAAATTGTAAATACTGTTAAAAATTAAGTGGAAATTGAAAATGGAGCACTTCGAGAAATTAGCTGTTGAAGTTATTCACTCTGTCAACCAAAAAATGAGGGGGAAAATGTGGGGTTTTTTTTTTCTGATCAAAACAACACAAATTTGAAGTTTGGTGGACAAATTTTAAGAAAGTTAAGGCTATTTAATGTGTGTATAAGTGTCATTCAAGATGGCGCCCAACAAGGCATCTCATCTGACATTTGAAAGCTCATAACTTTTGAATCCCTTAATTAATCTTAATATAATTGATATACTTGTAATCAGCATCAAAAGAAGTTGTACATATGTACCAAAACTTCATCAAAATCTGTGACGGATGGTGTCATGGCCTGGTTGATCTGACATGGAATGACCCATGGGTCATTGAATTTGGCAGAAAATGCCTTTAAAAAAAAAAAAAAAAAAAAAAAAAAAAAAGGAATTTACAGTTACTGTAATACATTATGCATTATTATGCAATTATATATATAAATAGCCATAATAATAATAATTAATGTAAATGTAGTTAATTATTTATGTTTATATATTAATAGTAGTAATTAAGTTATCATTTTAATCTTGTGAGGCATATAATTGCATATATATGTATTACATTATTCATTATTTCGATTTCTTTTTTAGGATGGTTTTCTACAAAAAGTGGATTTGTCACTTATCGGATTTCCGTAAAAAATCATCTTCCAAACGAAATATTGGATGTAGTGCTTTTGTGGATATTGTGATAAAAAAAATCACAAAAGCCACAAAAAGGATAGATAGATTCCTGAACCTGAATCAGCCACTTCCAAGTGTCATAACACTGAAATTAGACCACACTCATGTGTTAGAAAGTGCAGAATCACTACGGACACTGAGTGTTTTACCAGAGGTTTGCTATGTACTTTTTACTTTGTTTTATTTTATTAGAGTCCTAAACCTGTGTACCCACATTTACATAATTTGTATTTTATTATCAAATAGTCATTTACATAAATGCATATTGCATAGTATTGAAAAAATGTTTTGTATTTTATTATTTATATACAAACTTATAAGTTAGTGCAATTTCAAAGATGAATGTTACAAAAATTTCTAAAACAACCTTTTGTTCAGTTAATCAACATCTTCACTAGTTCACAGAATGTAAGAAATAGTAAGCAAGAGTTTGAAAAAGCATTTTGGAGAGTTTGCTATGTTTTCACGCCTTCTCCAGCCAATAAAATTTTTTATTTTTATATATAATTCATCTGAATCAGCATACTATTGTGAGTTTTTGTTTATTACTATAAGAATATGGAAAATTAAGATTTAAAATTTATGAAAAAGTTTACAATTATGTGGCTAATTCTTAAAGGAAAATGTGTTAAAACACAACATTTTAGTCTTGTTCCAGCTTTCTTGTGAAAAAAATTCCAGTAGCTTTGCAAGATATGCCAGCATTTTGGATACCTATCAATGTATATTTTTCTTGTATAATATAATTGTAAATGATATCCAAGAAAAGTTAAAACTAGTTTTACATGTTCACAAACCTAATACATAAAGTTTTTAATTTCGAAAGAAAATCTAGAGATTTTTGATTCCAACAAGGAGAAACAACCCTAAACAAGTACTTTCCAATAAATCCAGTACAGCTGACAAATATGTTTGATTGAAAAAATTTCTTTGGACTGGTATGTACATACTGGTTTTTCTAGGTGCTGATTAGCTAAATGTGACTCTTTCACGTCTTGCCTTATGCTGCTTCTATAGAATGTACAATTTTATATATCAGAACCTTTGTTGAAACCATAGAGGAGAAATAAGTGGTGCGTGTTCTATCTCATTTTGCTTACAAAGCTAAGAAACTGTATTGCAAGGAAAGAAAATGAACAGATTTGGCTGTTTACTGCAACGTTTCACAAAATAAAGCATTTTATAAATATGAGAGATGAGAAAAATAATGAAATAATTTTTGCAGCACAATTTTCATGTCTTTGGACATGCTGGTATTAGTTTAGGGATACAATTGCTCTTTTCACTTATGCCTCCTCTTCTCTCAATGGTTGATGCAACATATATTTTTTAAAATTTTGTCTTTTTATTTGAACTTATTTAATAATTACCTTTTAAAGTTTTAAATGTAGTTATTATATAAAGTGTATAATACTTTTAAAAATTTCCTTACAGACTATTCAACAATTTGAAATGTACTTTGAAAATGGATTGAAAGCTGGTGAAGCTCGCCAGTGGTTGGTTGGTTGGTTGGTGTTTAATGGCACAAGGTCCAGAAAGGACATACTGCGCCAGACTATGTGTATTTAGAATAAAATAACGCTTTCGCGTAAAAGTTGTTGTATAAAACATGTAAAGCTAAAATCCGTAAGGTCTAAAACTGGTAAAATCTAATTGTAGAAAGGTAAAAAGTAGATACAAGTGAGCCAAGGACGTCTGGATGGGGGCTCCCATCCAGATACCAGTCAGAGAAAGGTGTATATTTCACACTGAGTAAAACAGATTGATACGTCGAAGAAATGAAAATAAATTACAGTGAGGGGTTTCACCCAATATATCGTCAAGTTTGGGATGAGAACAGTTAAAAAATATTTGGTAAAAATTATTAAAAGCTGTACAAGAGGTTAAAATGTGACGAATGGTAAGGTGAGTATGACAATGTGAACACTCTGGAGCAGGTTCACCCAGGAGTAGGTGTCTGTGGGTGAGTCTCGTGTGACCAATGCGGAGACGAGTTAATATAACATCCTGCTTTCGATATGAAAGGGATGGCCAATGAGTGAGATCAGTTCGGATAGAATGCAGTTTGTTTTCGGTTTCACCTGCCCATTTATTGATCCAACTGCTTTTTATTATGCTAGAAATGCCAGACTTTATATCCTCGTATGCGAGATAGCCAGTATACGGGATTGCAGCATGCCTGGCTAATGTGTCCGCCTTATCATTACCCGGTATCCCAGTATGACTGGGTACCCAGCAGAGGAGAATGTCGTACCCACGATTTGTCAGCTGTTCGTGCATGTGTAGCACTTTGGGAATATAGCTATGAGTAGTGGAGCCTGATTGTAGATTTTCTAGTACACTGAGGGAGTCAGAGTAGATGGTAAATCTGTTGGTCTTCATTCTAGAAATGTATAAAAGGCTTTCATGGATGGCCAGTAATTCAGCTGTAAATATGGAACAGAACGGAGGAAGAGTATAGCTGCAGGTATGGTTATTTTCGACAAAGGCAAAGCCAACATAATTATCAGATTTTGAACCATCAGTGTATATTTCTTTATATTTCTTATATGTGTTTTGGTGATCTTGGAATAACTGTTGATAAATTTTTGGGTCTGTATCCTGTTTTGTGAAGCCATTGAATGGTTGGAGGTACGACGTCTGCAGTGTAGTCCATGGCGGAATTTCAAGAGACTTTGACATTCTTCAGTTGGGTACCAACAAGGCTCCTACGCATTCTTAGTCCAAAGGAGTACATGAGGGCCGATTTCCGTACAGGCGGTCCAGGCGAGTGTCCAAAAGAGAGTCCTGCAATGGGTGGGATGGATGAGAAAGGATGCGAAAATAGTTGTTTAATGACAGCTTGTGACGGATGTGGGTGAGAGAAGGCTCATGACAAGTGATAAAAAGACTTTGTATGGGTGATGTTCTAAAAGCTCCGGAACAAATACGTAGGGCAGAATGATGCACGGTGTCAAGTTTTTTTAAAACTGATTTGCGAGCAGATCCATAAATGCAACAAGCATAATCCATCTTCGATCTAATAACAGCACGGTAAATTCGTAACAGAGCATCACGCTCCGCTCCCCAAGAAGTATTTGTTAGGACTTTTAAAATGTTTACATGTTTTTCACACTTGTTGCGAATAAAAGATATATGATTTGCAAACTGAAGTTTTTTGTCAAAGTAAACCCCTAAAAATTTAGTGGAGTCTTGTACTTGTATTTTTGACTGACCCAGATAAAGTTCAGGATCCGGATGGATCCCACGCAAGCGGCAAAAGTGGATACCGACTGTCTTTTCTGCAGAAATGGTGAACCCGTTTATAGTGCACCATTTCATGATTCGATTTATGGTGTTCTGAAGTTGTCGCTCTATGTACCGCATGTCTTTTCCCTGACAGGAAATCTGGAGGTCATCGATGTATAGGCTTCCATGAACAGATGGAGGTAGTTGGTTAAGAATGTCATTTATTTTTACAGAGAAGAGGGTAACACTCAGGACAGAGCCCTGGGGTACACCCTCTTCTTGAAGAAAACTATTGGATAGGATGCCATTTATTTGTACCCGGAATTTTCGGAGGGAAAGGAAGTTTTGGATAAAGATTGGCAGATTGCCACGGAAGCCTAAATTATGGAGGTCACGGAGAATGCCGTATCTCCATGTCTTGTCGTACGCCTTTTCTATATCAAAGAAGACTGCAACTAAGTGGTTTTTTCTTAAAAAAGCATTACGGATTTGCATTTCTAAATACAGTGCATTGTCAAGGGTTGATCTGCCTCTGCAGAAGCCACTCTGAAAGGGGTGAATATGGCCCTCAGTTTCTAGCACATGGACTAGGCGTGCATTGACCATTTTCTCCAGCAGTTTGCAAAGGCAGCTAGTAAGGGCTATGGGTCTGTAGTTGTTAGGATTTGAAGTATCTTTTCCAGGTTTTGGGAAAGGTATAACTATTGCGCTTCTCCATGAAGAAGGAAAGGTATATTCATCCCAGACTCTATTGTACAGCTTTAATAAGTTTAGTAAGGAGTCTGAGTTAAGGTGTTTCAACATTTCGTATGTGATGCCATCAGGACCTGGAGCTGTTTTAGATGACTGTCTTAGGTGATTGGCGAGTTCATGAATAGTAAAACAGCTATTGTAAGAGAGGTTGCAGGAGGTTTTAAAGTTTAATTTTTGATGCTCAGACTGCACTTTATGGGAGAGGAAGGTGTTGGAGTAAGAGGTTTTTGAGGAGGTGGAAGCAAATGTTTCACCAATAGTATCTGCGATATCTTTGGTTTCAGAAATAATGCTGTTATTGACGTTCAGACAAAACACAGGATGGTTATTGTAGATGCCCATGATTTTTTTTATTTTTCCCCATAGCTCCTTACTAGGAGTAGAAGTGGTAATGCTGGAAATGTATTGAGCCCATGATTCTTTTTGCGCACGTCTTCTTATTCTGCGCGCGTAGGCTTTAGCTTTTTTGTAAGCGATAAGATTTTCGGTGGTGGGGTACCGCCTAAATATTCCCCACGCTTTCTGCTGCTGCTTTTTGGCGAGAGCGCATTCTCCACTCCACCACAGTTTTTTGTGTCTGCGACTGCTTATGCCAGATTTAGGTATACTTTTATCTGCGGCATTAATAATAACAGAGGTGATGGTGTCGACGACCTTGTCTATAGCACCTTCGAGGATATTTGGCGATATCACAGCCAGGGAGGTAAAGGTTTGCCAATCGGCTTTGTCATGAATGTACCGAGGAATGGAAGAGGTTTGGTTAGGGTTCTTATATAACAGGGAGAGAAAGATTGGAAAGTGGTCACTATTATGCAAGTACTTAGAGACAGAGAAGTTGTATAATGGAAAAAGAGAAGGTGAACAAAGTGCAAGGTCTATGGCGTGGAATGATTTAGTTGGATAATGAAAGTAGGTATTATCCCCATTATTCATGAGGCATAAAGAGAAGTCTTATCAACTGTACTATTTGCTGCCCTTTTTGGTTAGTGTTATTGCTGCCCCACAAGGGACTATGAGCATTCATGTCACCAAGGAGTATGAAAGGAGAGGGAAGTTGCTGTATAAGACTATTGAGTGACGTTTGACTGATGGTATCGTTGGGTGGTAGATAAATGCTACATACGGTGGTGAGCTGTTTAAGATGGATCCGTGCGGCAACTGCTTGCAAATTGGAGTTGAGGTTGACAGTTTCAGAGGCATAATCATTATTAATTAGTAGGGCGACTCCACCGGAGGCCCTTTCATTATTCTCATAGTCTTTGCGAATAATTGTATAGTTGCGGATTTTGGTAGGTCTGTTATTTTTGAGAAATGTTTCTTGAAGGGCTAAACAGGCAGGATTATGATCGTGGATTAGAGTTTTTAGGTCATCGTTTTTATTTACAAAACCGTGGCAGTTCCATGAAAGCAGCACAGCCATTATCAGGTTGGCTTAGGGAGAATGGAGATTTTGCCGTTAATCCTGGCAGGTTGCGGTGGGGTGCTAGGGATGAGATCATCATCCATTGCACTGTCCGTAATGTCAGAGTCCGTTGGAGACAGGCGGAGGATAGTATCGTCAATGGGCCGTTGTGGTGGGATGTTTTTCATTCTGGATTTATTATATTTTGACCTGTAAGCTGAGGATTTTTTAATTTGTGGACGGCCTGCAGATGCACTTTTCTTTGTTGTGTTTTTATGGGTTCCTATGGTAGAGTGATTCTTATTAGAAACAGGTTTAGCTATTGGAGTTGAAGTAGAAGAAGAAACAGGTATTGGTTTCGGTGCATCGGTTTGAATTGCTACGGATTTTGTAGATTTTGTCACAGCGGCATAGGACAAACCAGGTTTAGGGGTACGGTTTTCAACTATTTTACGGGCTTCAGGATAGGAAAGTTTTTGAGAGGCTCGCAGTGATTGAATTTCTTTTTCGAATGCCCATTTTGGGCATGACTTTGAATAGGATGGATGTTCCTGTTTGCAGTTTACACATTTTGCGACTGCTGAGCAGGTGGCACTGTCGTGGTCAGAGGCACCACAACGGGCGCAGGCCGGTGATCCACGACAGGAGGTTTTAGTATGACCGAACTTTTGACACTGAAAGCAACGGATAGGATTTGGTATGTATGGTCTAACGGGACATAGTAGATAGCCGGCTTTAATATGGGATGGAATAGTGGGAGACTGAAAGGTTAAGACAATGTGTTTAGTATTAATAAGTTGGCTATTGCGACGAATACTGATTCGACGGACAGCGCACACGCTATCCTCTCTCAGGTTTTCTAATAGTTCAGCTTCAGAGCAGTGTACAAGTTCGGGTTCTGATATAACTCCTCGTGATGTGTTTAGGGATGTATGAGGTGTCACTGTAACAGATTTTGGCCCAAAGTTATTGATTTTCATGATTTTTGATGCTTGTCTATTGCTGGACACTTCTACTAGAAGGTCTCCAGATCTTAGTTTTTTAACCTTTTTAACCTCACCTACATTGGCGGTAATGCATTTATGTATAAGGAATGGCGATGTTTCGTGAAAGTTTCCTTCAATACAGTGTATAATGAAGAAACGAGCATTCGTGTGTAACATTTGAGTGTTCATGTTTTCATTGGTAAGTATTTGTAGCGGAGCGTTGACGATAGATGAAGAATTTTCCAAAGCCATGTTGGAGGAATTGAGATTCGGACCCGACCGCACCACCCACCACGGAGTCCAACAAGGGGGTGTGCTATTGCACACCAGTGCTAGTCGGGTCTATACGCGCACAGTACATCCCTTAGGCAGCATCCACCCTTAACGATGTGCCCAGTAGATGTCCGATTGCTTGATCCCTAGCAGTTGAGCAAGTCAGTACCACCAGCCGATTGATACACAGGGGAACGCTGTGTACCTCCCGTTTACCCGAAGCCGAGGCCAAAGCAATGTGTTGGAGAAAAGACCCCTCAATTACCAGGATCCCCATTTCCGGGGACACGGGTCTCCACGCACGGCAAACACGTGGGTAGTTTTCCGCCAATAGAAGCTGACGGTACAGAGTGACTGCAGCTTCTGAAGGGGGGCCCTCACCTCCAAAGAGGAAACTACACTGAGGGGGGAAAAGGAAGGAGACAGCTAAGAGGAGAGGAGGGTAGAACAAAGAGAAGCGAAAGATCGCTGGGGCCCCGGGATTGCGACACCCGTGAAAACCTAAAGAAGGTCTTCCCCCTGAGGGGGTGAAGCTCGCCAGATGCATGAGACAAGATTGCTGGCTGAAGGCAATTACACCAGTTTGGCTAATGCAGCTTTGAATCCAACAGAGTCTCAGCTGTATTACATATATGATAAATGGAGGAATAGACAGTTTGGTTCTGTATTCGAACCATTTTCAAAATTAGAAGAAAGGATGAAGAGTTTTGAAAATGAGGGTAAAAATTATTAGATTGCATATAGACTACAATTAGAATACCAGTTTTATTTCTGCTATCACTGAAGAAAGTTGACACTTTTACTCAAATAAATTTAATGTACATATTTTCAAAGCCAGTGGCATAGAATATTTCAAACCATGAAATCAAGAAGAGGTCTTGTTCACCTCACAAGACTCTTGCTGGAAAACCATGACATTTGACATTGCAAGAAAAGACTACCTACTAAAAAATAATGATTCATGTAAATGTAGTTAATTATTTATGTTTAAAATGATAACTTAATTACTACTATTAATATATAATCTTGTGAGGTATAAAAGCGGGACAACATTCTTATGATTAGTTCACTGATACGCTTTTACGTTTGTCACAAAAATCGGCAAATTTAAACTAGTAGAATTGTGATTATGCACATTGGGAAAATCCGTACCTGCAACTTACAAAAACAAAGTAAAAAGACATAAACAAAAAACAAACTTTTGCATTAGTGATGCAACTGATATCAATTTGGCCATACACCCAGCCAAACTTTCAGCAAGATATCCAGTAATCCGGCAGCAGTATGTTTTTTTTTTTTTTAATTCAGTTTTATTTTCACTAGTTCTTTTTGATTATTCAGCTATTACTTTATTATATATTTTTTCTCATTAATTTCAAAATTAATTAAAAATTCAGAAATCTTTTTGGCATTGTTTCCATGAAATTAGTGCCAATTCTATTGCATTTAAAGTTGATACAAATAACAATGTCATCAGGGGACTGATTTACGGCGGGGCATTCGGGGCACGTGCCCTGGGCCCCCAAAACTTCCTTTTATGTAATCATAATACACTAAAATGTTATAATCATAATACTACTAAAATTATCTCTCGAGAAAAATTTCTGATTACTTCATTTCATCACAAATATTCAAAATTTTCAATTTAATGTAACTTGTAACGCTAAAAATTATGCATTCCATTCGATATTTGCAAATTCATTCGGACACCTCAGCATGCTCCTCCTTTTATCTTTCCAAAGGTGTGTGACGGCTGTCAATACCCATAAAAACATTTCAAAATCGAAAAATTCATATAAGTGGTATCTGTCGTGACATTTTACTGATTTGTAAATATTTACGTATGGTTAACTTAGGAATGATAATTGGTTTTAATTTAATTAAGTAATATTCTACGGAAAATTTTTGTGCAGGGGCCCCCAAGTGTGTAGATTGGTCCCTGAATGTCATTGAATCAGCTCTCCTTCAAGAGTTAGATAAATATCTTACAAAATCAGTTACCCATTAAAAGAAAAACACCCCGATTCAACTGTTTTAAAGTCAAAGTAACACATTTTGATACTTTATCAAAATGAGGTAGTGGTGGAAATTTTTTTCACCAGCTACCAGTATTACAGCAAGTAGACTTTTCTTATGAGCAGAGTCAATTAACGGGGAGAAAAAAAAAAAAAACCATGGAAATGCTTAATTTTTTTTTTTTTCAGTTTCCTTTACATGATAATATATGTATTCTAAAAAGTATGTAAAACGGGAATATTTTCAAAAATTTGTTTCTCATTTTTTAATCTTGCAGTTTTTAGAATTCATTCATTTATTCTGTTTATTAATGTTATTCCTCAGTATATAATTTTAGGCCGGATGTACTGCCAGATATTTTTAATGTCTGGATACTGCCAATTATCCGGCATATTGGCCGGTGTGCAGTATGTTTGCCGTATATCCGTTGCATCCCTGTTTTGCACGAACACATAATAAACATAACATACAACAACATGAAACAAACATAATTTTCATTTCTTTCCCGCAAGATTAAGAATGTCATTTAAGTGTATTTCTCCTCCACACAGTACTTGTATTCAGTGGTGGATTAAGAAATTTTTTTTTTTAGAGGGTGGCTACATTTTGAAAAACTTTTTCACCAATAAAATCTATATATATAAAAGAGAAGAGTTTGTTAGTTTGTTCGCTATACGCGTCCAGACATTTCAATGGATCTGGACCAAATTTGGCACGCTGACTAAATAGGACAAAAGAAAGCTAATGCCGTAAAAATGAAATTAATCTGATTAATAGTTTTTGAGTAATTTTATGTTTTGAAAGGTTTTTGGCCATTTTTCTCGCATTTTACATTATCGCGAGCTAAATTTCTGTCCGAATACTATATTTTTTATATCATCGGAAACTACAGTTTCCTTTTTCAAATACAATTTGTTACAAAATCGTACTTACATTTGCCGATTTTTGGGAATTTTTTAAAGGAAATCCTGTTTCGAAGAAAATGTACTTCTCTTAAAAATATGCTATTTTAAAACTGTCGCATCGAAAAACCTAACGGGCAAAAATTTTCCATCTTTTTACAGCTGATTGAACATTTATTTATCCCTATTTTAAATTTTGAACCGTGCAGAAATGTTTATTAGATTTTTTTATATGATTTTTCTTTTCTGAAAACACCACAGGTTAAAATTCCCTTCCGTGATTGAAGAAACAGCCAATTTCCCCCCTTTACGTCCTGTGTGAGGTGGGGATGAAGCGTTGCCAAGACAACTGACGGTGTTCTTTTTTCATATGGTTTACGTTCTCAAGGTCGTTCTAGCATTTAAAAGGAGAATCCGTCAGAAATAAACATGTGGGATTTATTTGAAATCGTTGCATTAGGAAGTATGACTCCTGAAGAATTTGAAGATAGTATTTTATACGGATTATCGCAATTCCTCGAGAAGATAGTTACTAAATAATTAGAGCCTCATCAAATATTTATAAATAAATTAAACCCACTGCGAACATTACATGTAAACAAACCTGGATTTTTAATAAAATAATTTTAAAAAGCTGGATTTTTAATTCATCTATCATTATTTAAGTTCTTATCTACTGTATATAGGCCCAATGATTTGCCTCCAGTGATTCTTACTGGATTTGAAATAAAAAATAATTATTTTATGAGGTGCACAGGTATTAGTGATAAATGACTATTAGAACACGACAGGTAGAAGGAGAGAAACCTAGCCACGTCCAATTCTCGGGAACCTCTGTACGCTGGCAAGTCCACTGTTCATTTCTTTCTTTTTTTTTTTTCCCGTTGCTGCGGGAAGTCCCGTGTACCTTTTTTTTTATCATTGCAGCGGGAGGATTCACAATCTCATACCGACGACTGGATTATATTTGTTTTTAGTAGTTGCTTAGTATTAGTGATAAAAGACTGTTAGAACCAGACTTCGTGCCGATTACACAGATGTGTAATCGATTACGATTACGATTAATTTTCACTTTTAGACCAGGATTACGATTACCGGACAAAGTATAATTCCCGATTATAGTTAGATTACGATTATCATATAAAACCCAATTTCCAATTACGATTAGATTACGATTATGTAATCTATTAAAACTTTCGATTATGATTACATTTGAGTCCGATTACGATTACATTACGATTACATTACATACGATTGATATTATAATGTCTAAATTTTACAATTTTAACTCGAGAACAGAATAATGGGTCCATCTGTTCAGGGAGCTGAAATACAAGAATGCCATACAGCAAGAACTTCTATACTATTAGACGAACCTGGTTGATTTCCTAGGCCCACTTGTGAAAAGTTTTTTAATGCATACAAACCTCTATTTGAACATGGCATTTTCCGATTATAACTTAAACATATGTCATTTACAGTGTGCGTGTGGGGTGGGAGGGGGGGGGGCAGGCTTGGTGGTTTAACACATCTTTGAAATAAACCCAGGTTTAATCTAATCAAGCAAAAATTAGTATACAAAAATTGATATTTGATCCCTTCTATGCTCGGCATTGCTTCCTTGCCTATGTCCTGATTTTCTGGTTCCGAAAGAGGTACTGGCAGACGCATGAAAAGTTAGCCATGGTTCCTATTCAGCCATGAAGGAGGAACCTCTGTCATTACGATCTTGCAACGATGTGCGCGAACATATTAAACCAAAGTTTAAGATTTTTTAATGCATTGAATAAAATGCTAAAAACAGGGGCTCTCGACAAATGCATTGTTTTCTCCACAATAACCGTTAGCCTGAATCTGAATAGATGAGGCTGAACGCATATTGCAGTTATTATTTCACAGAAAACTTCACGCACAGTTTAACTTCTTTTTTTATACTTTCATAACACGTATATGGGCATTAAATATCTAAAACCGGGCCTGCCGAACAAACAAACTTTTAATTTCTAGAATACACACGCCATTTCAAAAATTCAAAACTAACTACTAACTTTAGATAGTAGTTAGTTTTGAAGTGCATGCATACTACATGCATACTATGCATACTACATGCATACTATCTATTGAGGATAATTTAAGAATTACAGAAAGACTTAAGAATACTACTAATAATAATTACTTAAGTATAGCAGAATGGAGATGTCTAAAGATATCTCTAAACATACATCTTAAAAGTGTGGTGGGCCATATATAGTGTATTGGTGCTGGTACGACGTAACAAACAAAACTGGACAGTGATATTGGCGGTGTGAATGGTAAAACCCAATGTAATGCCAATTACAATAAAAAAGGCACGAATCTACTGTAAAACTATTTTATAAATAATTAATCGTTCAAGGATGCTCACTTTCTAAGCAATTAGCTGTTATATATGCTAAAGTACTGACACACATTTTTGTCTCTGGTCAAGAATTCCTTTTACATATTGAATATTTAATATACACATACAAACATACATACTTTGAAATTTAATGAAAATAGTACAGTGCCAAAGGTTTTTTTAAACTTTTGAATGTGGTATAAAGGAGCTAACATTTTTATGAGAGATAGAAAATAGGTTAATATAGACGTAGAGATGTCAAAGATTTGCGGATTGGGGGGGGGGGGGATGTCTGTATATAGGTTAAATATATTCAAGAGTGGAAATAGTGAAATTTTTATAGGTTTTGCGGGAGGAAAAGACTTTTGAATCGATGGTGTTTTAAACAAAGTAGACGGCAAGCGGAACATGTTGTCCCTTGTCCTACGCCTATGTTGGTTAATGCGAATTCTCGGAGAAATTATAAAAGCTTATAATACACACAATAGAAAAGTTATATATAATTTAGTCTCCAGTTTAATTCCAAATTGATAATAAATAGATGCCAACAATTCAACTTCGAAAGACGTACTTTGTTTTAATATAATATGTGTACAGTACAAATTAGATAAAAACAAAATATTTTAAATAATTTTCACACTCATCAGTGAAAAAAACGAAGTACGAATACTTTGTGAATCATATTATAAAAAAAATGAACTGTTTTCTGGGACTAATCACTAACACTGGCATAAATGAAAATAAATTATTTATCCGTTAAACTTTTAGAACTAAGTCAAGGCAGCCAATCTAGTCGAAAATAAGACAAAATTGATTTTTAATACTTCATTATGTATTTCTAAGCATTTTTACTCTCACCATCAAATTCTATTGGAAAAAAAATGTTAATTCTATTAAAGGGGGAAAAGGGGTTTTGTAGATCATCCCTACTCTTTACCCATTTATCCAGAAATTTATCGATCATTAAAAAATATTGATATTTCTAAAGGTCTTTATACATTAAAGAATTATTACATTCTTATGTAATTACATTCTTATTAATAGCACAAAGATATACTAATTTTTAACGGAAATATATGCGCTCCTACCTGCTTATCCAAACAACAGAAGGAACCAAAGTTTATCTGTTGTCCACTAATCCAAACAACACATTCATAGTTCTTAAATGCACATCCTTTTCCATTTTTATTTTTATACTTTTCTAAAACTGTAAAAACATGCTGCACTTTTTCCTGTGTAGGTGCCATTTATGTTCTTTTTCACGACCGCAAATCAAAATGAAGAAATGAAGCAAAGATCTGACACCATAAGAAATAGTTTTAGCTATTCCCTCCCGCGCAACCCTCACTTTCTTCTGGGAAGTCCATTCTATTCTTGTCTCTCACCAGTCCAGACTCGGATGAACAGAAGACGACAGACAACAACAACAACAACAAAAAAGAATGGTCATCTAAATATTTTCCTGGGGGAAAAAAATAATACAAGTGAGCTCCTGTCTTCCTCCAAACGTCAGAGCTCCAGGGTAACTTCCTGCCTTCAGGGCATGCCATGCCTGTGCCTCCCCGTGAAAATTTTCCCCACAAGCAGAACAAAAACTAAAACCGGGCAACTGTAATCTTTTTGTAATCGTCTCGTAATCAAAGCGACTACGATTACAGGCTCTTCGATTACGACTATCTGGCAAATGAAATTTCTAGATTACGATTAGACTACGATTACGCGAAAAAATAAACTTCTAGATTATGACTAGATTACGATTACATGAAAAATTTAATTGCCAGATTACGATTATATTACGATTACACAAGAAAATATAATCGATTACAGTCGATTACGATTACACGAAGTCTGGTTAGAACACAGACAGGTAGAAGGGGAGAAGCCTAGCAACGTCCAATTCTCGGTAATCTCTGTAAGCTATCGGGTGCCGTGTTCTTTTTTTGTTGTTGTTGTTGCAGCGGGAAGTCCCATGTCCTTTTTTTATCATTGAAGCGTGAGGATTCACATTCCTTCCCTTTACAATCTATACATAAGGTCAATGGGCATTTCCCTTCCATTGCACGGGCCATGCTGCTAGTGTACAATAAACCAAAATTTTTAGGAAGGGACGAGCTGTATATATTTTTTTAAAAACCATTTTACCTTTTATAAAGTATGTATTAAAGCAGAATGTTGCCCTTTTGCAATTTCTTTTTTGTTTGAGGGGAAGGGGGGGGGGATTTGCTACTGCTCACATTCAGCGATCATACTGACATAATATCTGAAGCAGTTTAAATATTTTTTGTAGCAAAAAGATTACTTTTGTAGCAAGAATTCGGTATCAGCAATGCTATGGACTGCAGTGAGGATAGTGCAATTTTTAATAGAATTTGTTGTAGCCCCTCCTAATTTCACACATCTTATTCATAAGAATATACAACTTCTAAAACCTTGGGAGCCTAATATCAGGGATGAGATTGGCAAAAAAAAACTGAAATCATACCAGAGAAAAAAAAAATTAGTGCACAAGATATTTGCTTATAATATATGTCAAAGAAGTAAAACATCAGAATGTGGTTCAAGATAAAGACTATTACACAGTTAATTAAAAACTAAAGAATCTCATCCCTGTAATATTTCAGAAAAAAAAAAAAAATGGTCGATTAAAAAAATAGTATATACTTCAAAATGTTCTATATTTTAAGATCGATGCGCAAACTCAAGACGTTGCTGTAGAACTTTAAAATTTTACACACATCTTATTTATATAAATATGCAACTTTTGAGACCTCAGGAGATTGTGAAACAAGTTTTTTTTTTTTTCAATCAGCCCTAATGTACTTTGATGATATTACAATAACAAGCTAAATTTGTACTTGTACTGTAAAGTTTGTTGCATTGAATTATTTCTTCTTAAACATTCCTGTATTTTATTTTGTGCCTAAAATTATTTTTTTTTCTCTTAGGGGCTATTGTTAAATACCTAAAAGATAGACACATAAAACATTACTTAATACGGCGGATTAATTAGTTAAAATTTTTTATTTGGGAATACCTTATTCCCCCGTACACGATATATATTTCGGTTACACACATAACCATCTTCAGTCGTTTCTGGAGCTCTCACTAATGGCGGCTTCTTTTTATATCTTCGTCGTTCTTCTTCTTGAAAGTTCGATGCATGACGTCGTCCCATGATTGGTCGATTGTATGGAGCGTATCGTTGATGCTGCCCTCTGTCGTCAATATTTCTAAGCTCTCACGAATGTAGGCATATATACTATTTTTAAAGTTTAATATTAAAAAAATAGCCAACTTTAAAAATAGTATATATGCCTACATTCGTGAGAGCTTAGAAATATTGACGACAGAGGGCAGCATCAACGATACGCTCCATACAATCGACCAATCATGGGACGACGTCATGCATCGAACTTTCAAGAAGAAGAACGACGAAGATATAAAAAGAAGCCGCCATTAGTGAGAGCTCCAGAAACGACTGAAGATGGTTATGTGTGTAACCGAAATATATATCGTGTATGGGGGAATAAGGTATTCCCAAATAAAAAATTTTAACTACCTAAAAGATAACCCTTGGGTTGTGTTAATTGTTACCCCAGTGATGTTAAGGACACATAATCTCTCCTCCAGTGGAGAGATTATCTTCATCGATTCCACCAGTGGTTGTGAGGCTTCCAATTCAACATTAACAGTGTTGATTAGCTCCACAAAAGCTGGTGGAATCCCCATCGCAGTAATACTGCATGAAACGCAGACAACTGAATGATATACAAAATCATTCAATCTCTTAAAAAAGGTCATTCCTTTATGTTTCGGTGGGAAAGAGGTGAGTTAGTGATGTAGTAATATGTTGAAAATTTTTATATATAGGGATCGATACGAGGCAAAAAATAAGTGCCTCACGTGTTGCAAAATCCCTATAATGTAATGTTAAAAATGTTTGTCTCGTCCCACAGAAAGCTGTTAAGCCCTGTCTCATCTTGCGTCCATCCCTATTCATACAACAGGCTTGGTCAAACTTGCTATGTTCAAAAGCAGCAAATGATTGAGTTTAGATAGGCTACTACTGCAGGCAAGGATGTATTTAAGGGGTACATCCCTTGCTGCAAGAACTTAATTTGTTCTAAAAAAAAAAAAAAGAAGGAAGGATGGAACTCAAAATATGCTTTTCTTATTTTTGATTTAAAAAAAAAATAGTGAAATACATAACAAAAATTATACTAATCCTAAATTATTTTTATTACTCAGTGTTATTTCAAACATTTAAACAAAATCCGGCATTATCATAAGATATCGGTCTACTTTAACTGATCAGCATTTGATTGAGTTTTCTGCCAATTGCTGTAGCAAGTTATTAACCAAACTACCTAAAAATGGGCAATATTTGTAAAGCATTCACAAGCAAATTCCTATACAAATTTGTTTGATAAAGTCGGTATCACATTTATAAAATGTTTCTGAATATACTCTTATTTGCAAGAAATTAAACAAAATATTATTTTTAGAAAATCAGACACCATATTTTATAAATACTATTTCATTTGCATAACTCACCTACAAGAGCTGCATGAGCCTTATTGATAAACTGTGCCACGACTACCTGATACATTATGTAGCTATTTTTTAATTAACCAGTTTCTTGCCACTTGTAATACACCATTTGTGACAATTTATACAGTTACAAATATTTAGGGGGGTGAGCTGCTTTTTTGGGAGACAATTTAGTCTGAAATTCATATTCTACATGTTCAATGAAAACTTATTTTATGGGAAGAGTAAAATAGGTGTTTAATTTAAATGCAATTGCAGTGTTACTACACTGTGATACATGGCAGTCAATGACAAAAGAATACTCAAAATAACTATTGTTTGAAACATAAAATTAACAAAAAACTTCACAAAATCCCACAAAAAAAAATTATTTTTTAGGCCATGACAAGTTACATTCATGATGCTATTTTGCAAAGTTTTTTATTTTAAAGACAGT
>JAWZYV010000134.1:0-20735 GCA_038373885.1 Cheiracanthium punctorium | reverse complement strand
GTTTATCTACAGAACCGCCCAAAAGATTCGAAATACATTACGCTCTATGGGCCGAAATTCATCAAAGCGTTTTTTTAGAGGTATTGGGCTATTTCAAACGACTCAGAAGTGATATATGCTGTAAAGAGTTAGAAAATGAATTTCTCTATTAAAAAAAGTGTCTTTATCATTTATAGTTCTGCTACAGGAACACTCAAAAGATTTCCAATACATTACGGTCGATAGCAATTTTAGGGGCATTCATCCATTTCAAGCACAATACCGTCCTACCACATAAGTTAGGTAATGGTCCGACCACGGTCACGTGCCTCCCTCAAGAACTATGCCAAAAGTCGCCAAGCTTGGCGACTTTTGGTGTACGTGTGTGCATATTTAACTCTCAAATCTCAAAAACTATTATGAAATTTCATATGTAAGATTGTTGTAACATCTAGTTGTGCATCTCGATTTTTGGTTCCAATCTACTGGAGAGTTTATTTACAGAACCACCGAAAAGAATTTCAGTACCTTAATGTCTATGGACATCTTCATTATAACACAACTGTAGACAGTCATTGTTTGGTACATGCCCAAAATCTCGCCGTCTGTCCTCGCCTTTGGCGAGTTTTGGCGAAATATCGCCAAATTTGGCGATAGTCAGTCATTTCGTCCATGCCCAAAGTATCGCCATTTGTCATCGTTCTTGGCGAGTTTTGGCGAAATATCGCCAAATTTGGCGATAATCTGTCATTGTTTGGTTTATGCTTAAAATCTCGCCAAATGTCTTCGACATTGACGAGTTTCGCCGAAATATCGCCAAATTTGGCGCCAAAAATTATTTCCTATTTTGTATAACTCTAAAACTTTAACCCGTAGATTTTTTTAACTTTGTATTTAGAACTATTGTAATATCTAACTGTTTTCAATATCTTTTTTGACAGCAATCGACTGAGAATTTATTTACATGGTGAGCCAAATGACTTTGAATACATTGAGGTGTATAGATGCATTCAATTCATTGAAGGTCTGTGCTCACTGACTACTTTGGCTATCCCCAAAATCTCGCTGACTATCTCAAGTTTGTCGGCTTTTGGTGAAATATCGCCAAATAAAGTGTCAGAAGGAAATCTTTCAAATTGAACTCAGCTTGGCGATATCGAAATATTTGGCTAGAAATTGCTAAACCTTACTATTATTGATATTTTATCTCTTTCAAACAAATAAATTTAGAGGAAGTGCGTCGAAAATATTTTTGATCTAATGGACGTGCAAGGAAGTCATGTGTTGGACACATCAGATTTTTTAAAATTACAAACTTAACAAAAATTTCGCGGGGGGGATATAACACGATATCCCCCTCCCCCCGGCATGAATGATATTTTGACATAAATTCTAGGGAATGCAATCCTGATCCCGCACAAATGTTTGCGGGATTAGTCCCGTAGGATTAGTACCGTAATAACGTGGGACTGAAACTGAGAAATAAAAAAATAATTTTATTACAATTTTACGGCACCTTCCCACTCATCAATTGACCCCAAATTATTGCATATGTGTGTATCTCATCTGATTACACACGAATCAATAATTAGAAATTTTAATTTAAAGTTTAAATTTTTCTAATTATTCACCAATGGGAGTCTGGATAAAATGTAATCTAAATTTTTCGCCAACTTCACAATCTCCAAGTGAACAGAAATATTTCATCGGATAAAACACTCAAAATACTGGTGTTAAACAATAAAGTAAATAAAAAACTTTGTAAAAAACACACATAAGACACACATAAACGTTTTGACTATTGCCAGTCACGAAGAATAGATTTGATTTCTATAAAAATAGTTGCGGGTGACCTAGCTCCACGAGAATCCTTTACTTTTTAGCACGTCATTTCCCGTAAAAAATTATCACGATTATTTTTAAACAGCACTGACATCTGCTGAAAAATGGAAGAATGCGAGAACAGCTGGATAGATTGCCCAATGCTGGAAAAAGGGCAGCCGTTGCCATCGCTCGACTTAACTGCGAGCAAGATGGCGGACGTTCATCGCGTGCCACAGATCTAGAGACCCTTTATTGACGACAGCTGGCTGTGCAGCATAGCCAGCTGTCGTCAATAAAGGGTCTCTAGATCTGTGGCACGCGATGAACGTTTCGATCGTCCGCCATCTTGCTGGTAGTTAAGTCGAGCGATGGCAACGGCTGCCTTTTTTTCAGCATTGGGAAAGGGTTGCGCCTCAAAGGGTTAACCCTAAAGTCCAGAAGCCTTCTTCGAGGTCCGGAACCTCTTTTGATCTCATATTACACCAATCCTTTAATCATTAAAACGATTACTTATAGAAATGTAAATTTGAATCCTATTACGATATAAAATAATTATTAGTAGGGGAGTGTTAGAAGGAATGGGACATTTTTAGCAAAAATATTTCTTACAAATTATGCAATTTTGAAACTTTTAAAATACCATCTTGAAACATTTTAACATGTTCAAGAAATATAAATTAGTTAGTAATTATTGAAGTCGTGGTTGTATAGGCTAAATACAATAGTAGTAAGTAAAACGTCCCATAATGAGGCAATAATGAGACAAGATTTCAAAATTTGATATTTATGCAGATTTTCATAAAAGGGTCATTTTCAAAAAAATAAGTAGTGTTTTTTCCATAATATGAAACATACCTTGTTTCTGAGCAGAGTATTATTCATACATTTTTTCTTTTATTTAATTTTTTTAGATTTTTCTATTATTAGACGTGACGAAATTTGTCATGTCTGTTACCGACATTTTCTTTGAAATTTGTGCATTTCTGCTTAGTCCAAAATAATGCAAAGTGATATATTACGTAACTACAGAGTCCTTTTGTCCATATAATATAGTATTTCCCATTAAAAAACATTTTTCATTTTTTTTAATAAGTTTTTGTTTATCATGTCTGTGATAAATCTTATAATGTCTGTTACTGCAACAATAACCGGTTACAGACGCTACATTTCAAGAACAAGAACAAAAATTCATGAGTCTAAATAATTCCACAAGAGCATGAAAAGAGATATTAATTTAGACTAAAAAACTAATGATCTAAATTAATCAATTGAATTAACAAATAAATATATTTCATACAACTAATTAATAAACCTCATATTTCCGCTTTCTTGTTTAAAATGTGGAAAATAATGTATAGTAAAAGACATGACATATTTAACTATAAAAAGTCTTGTACTTTTCATAACCTTAAAAATCCTTTTCATAATGTAATTTAAACTCAGTTTCACATGTTAAAGCATGTCAGGGCAAAAATTTTAGTTTTGGGGCAGTCATTCTGCATAACACGTTTTATGTTCTATGATTCGGACAGCTATATTTTAGTACCTTCTCTACTCATTTCTTATTTAAAAAAACTTTATTAAATAGTATGCTTTTAATCTATTGTTACAGTACTGGAAACTGTCTGATAAAAACCATGATAAAAAGAAAAATCATATCAATTTTCTTATGCCTTGTACAAAAAGTATTTACAAGCTTACAGCAAATGACCACCGAATTTTGAAAATGACAAGGTATTATTTATGTTGCAAAAGTTTGCTGCATATTATAAGCTGTGCTTATCTAACTTATTGTCCAAATCAAATCAAAAATATGCCTTGTGCAAGACTTGTTCCGCCTACCTCCTTTGGCGGATGAAGTTCTGCGGTAATAAATGTTGAAACAGCCAGTTTCTTGTAGGAAGATAAACTTTTTTTCACGATGATTTTCCCCTAAGTGTCCCTCCCCTTACTTGACACACAACACGTGCTATTGTTAGCCCTCACTAAACGGCTAATTTATCAATATGATGTTCTGAGTTCTACAAAACATTAAACAGAGAATTGTTAGTTACAATAAGCAAAACCGAAAACTTGCATCGTAAGTTTAAAAAGTTGTTTACTTTAGGTGTTGGAAAATAGCTTTTTCGTCCCATAAATTCACCATTTGTAACTTGTCTTCGTTGCAAAATTTGTGTGTGTGTGCTAGCACAAGATTTCACGATGAGCATCTGTCTCGGGGGTGGGACACCTTGGGTGAAGGACTTTTTAAGGGATTCAAACACGTATTCACGTTACATCTGAAGAAAACCGACCAAAAGTCCAGACCTCTAGATCGGCAGCCACGCGATAGACTCAAGGCCAGGACCTTCACACTTCCACTGTCTACCATGTGCAGTGTTTTATCCATTCGATCATGATAGCGTGGGATGACTAAGTCACCCAAGTCTGTTTAACTGATTGAGTAATATAAAAAAACATTTTTTAACCCTTTGAGGCGCAACCCTTTCCCAATGCTGAAA
The DNA here is from genome assembly GCA_038373885.1 of Cheiracanthium punctorium. Lineage (NCBI taxonomy): Eukaryota > Metazoa > Arthropoda > Arachnida > Araneae > Cheiracanthiidae > Cheiracanthium > Cheiracanthium punctorium. The sequence continues at coordinate 16,431 of JAWZYV010000134.1, read as the reverse complement.
AAAGAGCAGCCGTTGCCATCGCTCGACTTAACTACCAGCAAGATGGCGGACGATCGTCGTTCGCATGCGGCTGTGGACGCTCATCGCATGCCATAGATCTAGAGACCCTTTTTTGACCACAGCTGGCTGTGCGATGGCAACGGCTGCCCTTTTTCCAGCATTGGGCAATCTATCCATCTGTTCTCGCATTCTTCCATTTTTCAGCAGATGTCAGCGCTGTTAAAAATAATCGTGACCATTTTTTGACGGGAAATGACGTGCTAAAAAGTAAAGGATTCTCGTGTAGCTATGTCACCCGCAACTATTTTTATAGAAATCAAATCTATTCTTCGTGACTGGTAACAGTCAAAACGTCAGAGTTAGGTGATCCCAAAGTGGGATCACTGTGCTTTAAAGGGTTGAATCAATTCTAACTCATGTCAACAAACAAAAATTTTATTTTAGTTACTTGTTATTAAATTTAATTAATTAATGCAGGTCCGCGTTTTTGAAGCAAGGCTCGATTCCATTAATCCAGTTTGTTTGTTTAGTTTACTGTTTTCATTTTGAATCCCACGTAACAGGATCTAAAATTAATTAATTTAATTTAATTAATGAATCAATAATTGAAAAAACTGAATTAACATCACTTGCATTGAGCTTGAGTGGATTGTTTGATAAATAACGAAATAACCAGAAAGAAGAAAGATTAAAAACTCCCCAGAGAACGAAACCAGGCTGCTTTACGCAACGAAAAAATTCCGAAACAGTTATGGCACATGCGCACTGACTGAGTCACACCGCTGTCTTATACAACTGGTCGACTCTCTCCTTTCCTACCCCCTTTCACTCCTCAGATTCTCCCCGCAGTTCGAAAAGCCAAGCTGATCTCTGACGAGGGGGGCTCTACGGAAGCTGACCGCTTTCACTCCCCCGCTTTAGTCGACCAGTTGTATAATGATTTTCTCCACATGTTGTATTTTGTTCTATTTAATCAATAATTATGTACTTGAATTTATTAGTTATCAATAATTATGTACTTACGTTATAATGAACAGTAATCCTGTTTATTTGTAATGAATGATCGATTTGTAATTCAAACTAGCTGTGTACCCTTCATACGGGAGGAAGCAGATATTTTTCTAATACACCTGATTAAAATTTATTCAATCAGAGCAAAACTATGGAATTGTTTCACTCGTAACCTGGCATTACGATAGTTGGAAAAAAAAAACTACTTTACTTCGTGCAAATTTGTAATATAGTTTGTTTGTTTAACGTTTAGAGTTCTACCCACAACAGAGGAAGTTATTTGAACTTCATCTATGAAACCATAGCTCTTGAAACGGTTCGAATATTTCCGATAATAACCTAACCTGAATGGCTATCTCCGATCAGCAAATCGCAATTAGTAATCCAATAAGATTCCGCAAAGATATGGTTTACATCAGTTATAATTAAATTACCAATGATAATTTATTCAGAATTTTTAATTAAATAAATAAACACGTGCATGCGATACCATTCTTTATTTTTATTTATTTATTCTAAAGTTAAACAAGTATCTCTCTATTCTAAAAAAAAGTAAGGGCCGCTGTCGTCGCCGCTGTCAAAAGCTTGTTCGCCTATCTTCTCCTAAACCGTGGGGATTTGGAATACATTTCGACTAAGGTGCCCACAGATTCGAAAAATTCCGAGGAACCTGCTAAGCTGACTTAAATTTCGAAAATCAAATTATTTTAGAAGAAATTAATAAAAAAATAAACATAATGGTTGCCAGATTTGGCATAAAATTATTCATTCTTTTGCAACAAAGCGTTACCAAATATCTAGAATCGCGTGTAATTTACAAACATGAGTTAGAATTACGCCTATTTTACGCCAAAATAAAAACTATATGAAATAAGTAACTCAAAATGTGTTACACAAAGTTGACAATTTTCAAATAGTAAGTTTACTTAGACAACAGGAGTTTAGAATTAGTCATTATTCGTTTTTCCAAAACAAAATAACTAATATCTTGAAAATGAAAAATAATTAAAATGCAGATTATTTTAAAGCCGGTTCGGTCCACCTGGATTATTTGCTACCAGTAGAAATATATATTTAAACTATGCCATTATAGCAGTTATAGTACACTTTGGATATTTGCTAGAGCGACGAGATGGTACATTCGTGGTGCTAAGTACGCCAATCTGCAAACGATTATGTAAATGAAAATATGGATAACGGTTTTCCGGTAACCTTAAATGAACAGTAATTATAAGGTTGTGAGCATGTGTAATCCGTCAAATAATGAAAAGTCGCCATGGGTGGCAAGCTATCCTATCTGTTCTGTAGCTTTTATTAACTTTACACGTACGCGAGTCGCCAAATAATGAAAAATCGCCATGGGTGGCAAATTCGCAAGGTGTCCAATAGTTTTTACATTATTAAAAATACAGCTGAAACAGCTGTTCTGATTTTATAACGCTTTAGCTCCTAATTAATATAAATTTGAATGGCAAGCTTAAATATCATTGTGTTTCTGAGGAGTGCAAATAATTTTTCCAGCGATTATAAGCGGAGTCCGCACTCCAGGTGTAGTATAGCTCAGGACCCGTACAACACGGATTCCCATAACAACGTACCTTCCGTGTTATGAGGGGGAGGGGTCTACTGTAGTGCTAAGTTTAAATTTTTATGTACCCAGGGGCGTAGCCAGAAATTTTTCATGGGGGGGGTTACGACTACTGCAACTCATATATATGTATACATATGTGTGATAATGTAGTGAAGTATATACATTTTGAATGGCAAAAAATTTCTCATGGGGGGGGGTTATGACCCCCCTAACCCCCGCCCTTGGCTACGCCTCTGTATGTACCAATGAACATGCAAGAACCAAGCAATGTGTAGCTCAGTAACATTCTATCTGATCCAATCTTCGGGTTTTGTCTGTTGAAATTATGTCTCTTTTACGAATAAGCCTGATTAGGGGCCGAATGCCTCATACAAAAAAGCGAGCGTAGCGAGTCTGGGGGCCTTGGCCCCTAGTATTATAAAAACATTCTCACCATTATCTATCTCTCATATATTTAGGCAGAAAATATTTAATTACAATCAATTTTCTAAGACATAGAATCCAAATGACCCCTGTCACGACTATGCCCATGCACTGCTATACATGATAAGGATTTCATTAATAATGATTATGAACATATTATTACTGTTCACCTCAAAATAGTAAAGGATATCTATTAATAGAAACTTGTGGGAAATGGTACCGAATATACGATTCCTTCTAAGTTTACTTTAAATCGTATACTATAACAAGTCTCATATAATCGAGATTATTTTATACTAGCTGTGTGCCCGTTCTTCGCACGGTAGGAAAAGAATATTTTCCTAAAATAAATACCTGTGCCATAAAAAAAAAATACAATTTAGGTAGTCTCTTTTGTTGAAACTATCACGGTATACATTAACGCAACGTAGGATTATACTTTAGTTAGTTGCAAGATGACCGTTGAAAAATGATGAAGAGACCACTTTTAATTTCACGAAACATTTATTAATGTGGTATACTGTGCTTCAATTCATATTAACCTAAAAAATCTAACTAATACTACCTATAGCTGTCTATTACTTATTAAATGTTATTGATCTTCGTTTCCCCCCTCTCTAATGCTCAATTTAAATAATGAGTGTAGGAATTTGAAACCAGTGGTGCCTTTTCTACTCTTTGATGATTCTTAGCAATTTATACATTAGCAAAAACAATAAACATTATTTATAATGGTTGCCATTAAAACACCTCTCCTTATCTTTTTAAGCATAATTCTTGTCAGATTGGCGCAAATTTAGCACCGAAAATTATTTCATCTCGCCGTGATGGAAAATATCCAAGGTGTACCAATCTAAATATTTAAATCCTCTATGGTTCAGTTTTGTGATAAACATCAAACTGTGTAATCTCGTGGAGATATTTAGAATCGCTCAAATTGCGAATAGGGTGTTAAATTGTGTAGCAGAGTTTAGAATTTCACGCAATTTTTTAATTTATGATGTTACGTTCTGACCATGCTTGTTTAGTCTGGTTATTTATCACAGTTGATTTCAAACGGATTAATATTGTAACTCACTTGCAACAGAGCTTATTAAAGTTAATTTTGAGATGCTGGTGTGATGCCTAACTAATCAGTATTTCAAATATTTTTCAGAGCTGTGTTGCTAATGGCCTAAATTTTGTGGATGAACTTGTTAAATTTCTGGATTTCCGCCAAAAAAATGTATAATTAATATATGTATACCGCCAAAAGTTGTCAAAACTTGGCGACATTTTGCGCGATTTTTGGAATTCATACTATGGCTGTCGTGAGGCCGATAATGAATACTATGTTTTATGTTAATTAGTATTTTCCCCCCTGTGGCCCCTTTTGAATTTCTCACTATTTTAAAAATTGTAAGTTTCCTTTCGTTGTTATGGTTGCTGAAAAATCATAGTGTTCAAAAATCGTCAAGGGTAGCTCATGCATTAAACAAAATACTTTTAAAATTTCATAATAGTAAATTTTTACGTAGATTTCTATTGCATTTTTAAACTCGTGGCATCAAAATTACGTCATTTCATTTATGATAAACCACTTTTTTTTTACAGTTATGTCTATCTCTAGCATATAGATGATATATCACATGATCACTATTGCTTCCAAAACTTATTTGCGCTCCGTGGAAATACAATGATGTTTGGTGTTGCCATTGAAAAGGCATGTTAATTACAGGAGCTAAAGCGTCATAATATCAGAACATATGTCTCATTTTACCGAGCTGTACAAGTCTCCTTTAACGTGTTACACGAAAACGATCGTAATGTTTTCGCCGTGTTCCAAGAATTCGTGTTGTAGACTCATGTTATAAAGGGTTAAATTGTAATCTGTAAAAAATGAAATATGAAATTAGTTATTTATTTAGCGTGAATTGACAGTGAGATCAACGTCACTTTTATGTAACAAGTGTGATACTGTATTAAGAGTTCAATAAGGGTAATAAGCTTTTTTTCTCAGAAGTTACATCACGAACGTTTTCATTTAGAAAAGCGACATGATTTTCACCGGAGCAGGGTGCATTTTTGACTTTTAAACGTAAATGATGCATCCATTGTTTCATGAAGGTTTTTTAATTTAGGTAAAGTCGTGTGTAACATAACTGCGCTAATACATTGTCCACGCTTTGCGAATTGCAAGATAAAATTGTTGTCAACATCATGCAATGTTATTTATGTGGTATATACTATATATTAATGCTATAAATTAAACCTCGCAAAAAGAATTATATGTTGTAGAAATCAGGCATTTTTCGAAAGCATCAGGCATTTCTCGAAAACTTCTTTCCTTTTTGATCGCCAAAATTTGCACTCATGACATCAACTTTTAGTCACGATTCAAGTATTTTTCCACGTTTTGAAATTCCGCATTACTGGGTTTAATTCGAAATATAAGTGCAAAGAAAATATTCGTTTCCCACCGTGCGGAGAACTGGTACGCAGCTAGTCAGATCTATTAAAATCCGTATGTTCGTATCGTGCGTGGCTGAATGAGATTTTCGTACAAACTTTGTATAGTTTGACTTCGGATCGCGTAGAATATTGGCAATCTGTCCGTGAAAGTGAATCCAAATAAGCGGGTCGGGTAAAGCCAGCGGAGTGAATGTACGTGTTTCCTCTTGTGTTGACGTCCACGCTCAGTAATCTATAATAATCTGTAATGCACTGAAATATTGCATGCGGGACTTTTATTATCATTGTTATTAATGAGGATATCAGCGCGGAGTCTGAGCGGCACGTAACGGCCAGTATGAATGTAGCTTTACTTTTTCATAACTACGTCTAAGTAACTGAGCATCAGTCGTACATCTGACTGCCATCCCCATCATCTAATGGACGTGCCAGTTTCCTACTATAGGCCGGAAGTTTAAGTTTCTACGTAATCCGTAGTCAAATAGTATCTGTCTATGCCTCTGAGCTAGAATTCTAACCAAGTTAAGAACTTAGCTGAGTGTTCGAAGTATCTGCATAACAATTTCGTGCAAACCTTGACAAGGCGCATCTATTGTGGGATTTTCAATTTACGACAAACTTATTCTCTATACATCGGCGCGTTATCGCACATTTCGGTCCTGGTTTTCTGTGGGGCCCCAAAAGTGAAAGGTACCGAAATATGTTTAAATGAAATATATAAAAATGTAGATAATTTAATTCATTTTATTAATTTAATTTATAATTCAATTAATTTAACCACATGATATACATATTTCGGTACTGACGTAGCATACCGGTGGACCACCTAGACGAGCGATTTTTCTTTAAGATAAATGCCGGACAATTGAAACTATTGATGATATGGAATACGATTGGCAATAGTTTGCTAGCACATTTCACGTAAAAATAGTTTGGCGCCAATGAGCAACGGTATATTACGTTCAAGAACTGATTAACACTCTTTATAGGCCTGCTTTCATTTCGAGGCTCCCTCTCACCTACTCCTATTCCATTAACTAAGGTGACCAAACGTCTCCGTTTTCCGGGGCAGTCCCCAATTTCAGGACGTTCTCTAAATTGTACCCACAGTGTAAAACGGGAATTGGGGACAATTTTTAATTATTGCATTGCTTTTTAATTAAATTAATGTTAATTATTTCACTAATTATAAAAATTGGGGACATGTCCCCGATTCTATGTTCAAAAATCTCGCCACCTTACACTACGTCCCCAATTTTTGAGGACAGTCCCCGATTTCTGCGGTTCTTTCGGGGCTATCGTGATTCTACCGGGGCTGCTTGTGCATTCCGATGACTCATCCAAAGAGTCCTAAAGATGCTCACGTATTGGTTCCAGTACTTAGATACATCATCTAACGGTCGAATCTAACCAATCAGGCCACGTTCGTAGGCCTTTTTCGGAGTGCACAAGCAGGCCCGGTAGAATCACGATGGCCCCGATTCTTTGGGATTTGTCCCCAAAATGCAAAACAGCATTTGGGGACAATTTATAATTATTACATTGTTTTTTAATTAGATTATTGATAACACTAGTCAACAAATTTGAACTTTTTTTCTGCCTCTGGTTTGTAAATGGGTGGATTACTTAATTTCGGGTACTGAATTCACTGGTAAAATCAATTTATGTCTATCACGTCACATTTCCAAGAGGCACAAGAAAATCAGCAGCAATACCGACAAAATTTGATATAATTGAAACTAACAAGAAATTCATATTAAGAACTTAATGATTCAATATTATTTCATATGTATACATTAGTTTTTATATGTATACACATGCCAACATAGATATCATCTTTTTCCTGCCCAAAATGCCCTTCCCACTTGGTTTGAATGAGGTTCAAGCCGCTAACTCAATATTTGTCAGTCTGATATCAAAAGGATGGATCGTTGAACAATTTTTCTATTTGTGGTCCAATAAATATACTTTCTTTTAACTTTGCTTCACTCAGCTTGAGAAACTTTTCTTTCAAATAATTGAAGACCTGACCTCATTTATCCAGGCCTTTAACAAAGTTCTTCATAAAACCAAACTTGACATGAATCGGAGACAAACTGATTTTATTAGGCTCAACCAGTGGAGTATTTTTCACATTTTCCTTTACAGCTACATGTGATTTCCTTTTAAGCCACTTTACTGTATAGTGGCCAAAGTTTCATAAGTTTCTTTCACGTCTACTGCATGAGCCAAAAGCACAGATGGAAAAGTATTGCCATTATGCAGTAGTACTGCTTTCAATCTGGTTTGTCCAAGAGTCAATAAAAAGTGACTATTCCTGATAGTTATGTTGTACACCTAGCTGCATCAGCAGACCATTGACATCTCTACATACACACATTGAATTCTGCATGTCAAAATATGGAGCGAATGAAGTACCTTTTGATCTCAAACAGGAAATTTTTGTACCTGGAGCTAGATCGTTTCATTGTTGCAATCTCGACCCCAAAAGTTCAGCTTGCTGTTTTGAAAGTTTTAGATCGCGAACCAAATTGTTCAACTCCTTTTGATTAAAGGGCTGAAACGAAAAATCTTGAGAATGAGGGGAATATTTTCTACAGGTTCTTGATCAGCATCTTCAGATTAACTTGTCATTGTTTCTGATTCTATGTTTTGCAGATTACAGGCAGACAGGCAACCTTTCATTATGTCACTGGCAAATGCACTGAAGATACATTTTACACTTAATTTTATTTCTAGTTTTGATAGAGAATGCCCTGAAATACTTGTAAGAGAAAAGTTCTAGGCTGGAAAATTATTCTTAGGCTAACTCCACACCATAGAAATTGAGAATTCATAGCTCGACATTTTCCTTTCAGTCACTTGGTTAAAGTAGTAGTACATGTTATGCACGAATACGAGGCGCAAAAGTTTTATCTTGATCACCAAGAGAACTATCAAAATATAATTTATAGGCCTTCTTAATCAAATCAGTAATTGTTTTTTTGGAGCTTTTTGGGTGAATTTCTCACAGACATAACAAAAGTTTTCGGGGTGGTTAAGACAACAACTATGTTTACTAGTTGTTATTTTTAGTAAACGTAAGTTTTAAATATATGTATAAAGCAATTTTAAAATAAAAATAACCTCTCAATAGAAACACTCACTTATTAAAAAAACAAAACTTATAATACATTCTTAGGCTGAGATAAATACAATAGTAATTGCACCATGCACGTTTCAACATTCACTCCAGGTCATAATGTTTATTTTGCACTACTGGATTATCTCTCCATCTAATGAATAACACTTGCCTGTGTAACATCTGACATCAAGTGACAATTTGTTGATCTTATAGCACTCTTGTACCAAACTTTAGAAAAAAAAATTAAAAATTAAACATTAAAATAAAAGAACGGAAAATAGTGAAATAAGAAAAAATCCTTAAAAACTCAAATCTTACGCGCTAGAGCATTTTGAAAGGTTGATTCGGATTTTACACACCAAAATACATACTAATTGATGTATCACATTCCAGAGGCAAAATGGCTGTTGAGTAGTGTAATTATTTCATTAATTATAAAATATCCCCAATCTTGTTTCAGAATCGGGGACATGTCCTCAACTCTAAGTTAAAAAATATGGTCACTTTACCATTACCACATGTATGACTAACAAATACAGGGTGATTCATAATGAATGGGACAAAAAGAAAACATGATTGTGAACGTTGTAATTAATATATTTAGAAAATTCAAATTTACCTCAAAACTACATTTATTGAAGTTTCTACAGGTGATCAATATGTGCCCCTCCGGTGACACGACGTTGATTTTGAGCTACTCCGCAAAAACGAATCACGAATTCTTTCAACCACTTCGGGTTTTGTTTCTTTTCGTCCTGGGCTTTTGTTCTTGCCAGTCAAGAAGAATATATTTGATTTCTATAAAAATAGTTGCGGGTGACATAGCTCCAAGAGAATCCTTTCCTTTTTAGCAGGCCCCGCAAAAAAAGTGTCACAATTATTTTTAACAGCACTGACATCTGCTGAAAAATGGAAGAATGCGAGAACAGCTGGATACATTGTCCAATGCTAAAAAAAGGGCAGCCATTGCCGTCGCTCGACTTAACTACCAGCAAGATGGCGGACGGTCAAAACGTTCATCGCGTGCCACAGATCTAGAGACCCCTTTTTGACGCAGCTGGCTGTGCCCCACAGTAATTTTGTGCACTGTGCCGCACAGCCAGCCGCGCCAAAAAAGGGTCCCTAGATTTGTGGTACACGGTGAACGTTTCGACCGTCCGCCATCTTGCTGGTAGTTAAGTCGAGCGATGGCAACGGCTGCCCTTTTTTCAGCATTGGGAAAGGGTTGCGCCTCAAAGGGTTAACCACAAAGCAAAAATAATTTTCATCATTAAAGTAAGAAGTTTAATATTTTTTTATATTAAATAAAAATCATAAATCACTTCCAATCCATAATATAGAGGTGCCTAAAAAACACTAACCTAGTGTTTTCTTCATTATATATCGACCTTAGACATATGGAATTAATTATAAAGTTACTTTATGGTGCCGAATAAAAATTTCAGGATATTAAATGTAAATAAATACAATAGACCTCTATACATTAAAGATGTGATGCAGGAGTTTCAGTTTTTCTCATAAAAAGGCTTACAGATTCAGTACAATATAGATTATGTTTGCCATATTGGAAAGAAGAGAAAAGAAGGGAAATAATTAAATTAAGAATAAAAATCCAGCATAATATAAATATAAAAATTACTATATGAAAATTCAGGGAGGCGCAGATACCTCCATGCTCTATGCTGCCGATGCCCATGGATAAAAAACGAACCGTTACAGTTTATTTTTTTTTTTTTGCTTAAATCGAACAGTCTTTAACGCTTTAAGTAAATTACTTTTTACAGGACGCGCCTCGACAGTTTCTACATATATACAGGGTGTTCCAAAAAGGTGGTAACGGGCTTTAATTCCTTACTTATTAGAGATAACTGGGTAGTGTAAATTGGAAAAATGTTCAAAATAAGGTCGGAAATAAGACTCTGTTAAGAAAAATATCCTCTCGTTACCCACTTATCTCTCATAGATAAAGAATTAAAGCCCATTACCACCTTTTCGGGACACCCTGTAGAAATTTACTATGTTTGAAAAGTTTAGGTGGCACGAATTATTTTTAATAAATATTTATTTACCGTGAATGTTTACGTTATGAAAACCTATTTTTAAAAACTTGTATAGTATTTCTCTGTAGCTATTGAAAATGAGCAACGTGAAATTTTAAAATTCGACTACACTAATCGACATTTTAATTATTTTAAAAAATGTATTGTAAGTAAACCAGTTCAATAAGCATCTTCTTAATTGCATTCCGAACATTATTAATTTTTTTCATAAGGATAATTACATCATTAACATAACGAAAAAAAAAGCATTACTTCAGCAAGCTATTCATTCTAAGAATTATTATTTAAAACCAAAGAGTTAAGAAGATAAATTACCAATCAGATTAAACTCTTGCACTTATAAAAAGAAAACCAGTAATAATAAGCCATAGCTGATTACAAATCAAACTGAATGTGATTACATATTACAGAGAATGTGCATGTTAAATCTGTCTAGTCTTAGACTCTTTATATGCCTGTTAGCTGAGAGATGGTATTTAAAATTTTCGAAACTGTTATAATATTTGTTACTGAATGACTAGTTCTGAACTTTGTCCTAAGAATACAATATATATATATATATATATATATATATATATATATATATATATATATCCCTCAGTTTATTAAAAAAAAAAACGCCATATCAATAGCATTATCTCTAAAGCTTACAAAAAACTTGGTTTTCTTAAGTGCAAAAATAAAGAATTTTCTAACCTTCATGCATTAAAAATCTTATACTTTAGTTTGATACGCTCTAATCTTGAATATTGTAGTCTTGTTTGGGATCCGTATTATAAAAATAAAATGAAAATTCTTGAGCGGGTGCAGACTCAGTTTACTCGGTATTCATATTACAAAAGTAATCCTATTTACATTCCGAATATTTCTTCATCTTACTTGAGAAGTGTTTTTGGTCTTCCTAGTTTAAGTTCTCGTCGTGATCTCTTTTGTTTATTATTTTTTTATAAAGTTGTCAATAATATGGTTGACTGCAGTGATATTCTTCAAAGTATTTGTGTAAATGTACCAAACAGGTCTCTTCGTAATAGCCATTTATTTGTGGATCCAATTATAAAATATAATTACATATACTTTTCGTTATCTAAATTTTATAAAATTTATAATAAGTTTTCTTTGGATTTGGATATTTTTAACATGTCTTTTAAAGTCTTTAGAGTTAAGTGTTTTGAACTTTTGCTGTCATGACTGGTATTTATTTTATCTCTGTATTTTATCTTTTTTAATTTTGTCTTATGTAATTTGTCCTTTTATGCATCAATGTAAATGGATTTTAATCTGTAGTGTGCATTTCTTTTATGAAATAAATGAAATGAATTGAAAATTTTTAATAACAAGAATACGGCGATATACTTCAATTTTTCATACAAAAATAATGCAGTTATTAAGGCGATTTTAAACGATCTATCTTCAGAATTTTCACTAAATTAAGTAAACTGATTTTAAATTAGAGGAATTCCTTAGTTAGATGTTATTTTTTTTTTCTAAATTAAAAAAAAATCATTTAAAACTAATAAAGCACCGCCACGTTCCGATCCGATCTAATAAAAGCAATCTTCTCCATCTTATGAGCCCAACTCGTAAGTAAATGAGAAAGAAAAGAACACAAAAATGCCTAGTCATGGAGCTGTGCGTGGTAAGATTTTAGGGAAAACGACACCCTTCGCACCTTCACGGCAAACGAAGAAAAGGGACAATTTCGCCATGTGGTGACGTCCGAAAAGTGACCTCAATGCCCTCTCATTGGGGAAAAACCCCATCGTTTAAAACTGTCGTCTTTTTTGCAGTGGTCAATGATGGCGGCACTATCGTACTTGCAAGTTAGGGTACGCAGGAAGTTGGGAGACGGCTAGCCCCTCTAATTGCTTTTCACACCCCCATTTTAGTCGACCAGTTGTATAATGAATCGTCACACCATATTCCCGGAAACGATTGCATCACGAGAATATAGAGGGGCAAGTCAGAATAACTGTACACATTCCAAGGCGAGCGTCAGGCAGGAGGATGCAGAAATAATTAATGTTTAGAGACATAACCCACACATTCGTGTTACTGATGAGTTCGGGCTCATTTTTTGAAGCTCGAGCCCGAGCAATATTATTTAAGTCGGAGCCCGAGCCCGAAATTTCAGCTAAAGATAAATAAAATTCAATTACTTCATTGATAGAATAGAATAAATTTTGCAGTTTGTGGAAATTAACGACAAATATAGTTGCAAACTCTCATTGCATTTTCTAATTCTTTATATCCTTGTTTATCAAATAATGTCCGATCTGATGACTAACTAAGCAATATAAGCCGCTTATTGAAATACTCAAAGAGCTTCACGCACCTTCTAGGCGCCGTGCCGCTAATTTTTTTTTTTTTTTTATAAGTACTTTTATTTTCTTCATGAATCACTTTCTAAGATCTGTTTCAAGGAGTTTGTTCAAGAAAGTGAAAATTTTCACGAACCCGAGCCCGAACGCAATTGGGAATTACAGAGCCCGTCTCATCTCTACCATACAGCAAGTAAAAAGGTGTAAGTCGTCAATTTTAACTAAATATTCAACATCTGGCTGACTATTTTACTTAGAGACATGGCATTTCTAAAAATAATTTTATTAGGCACATGGCAATATTTTTCTAAATATAAGTGATAGAAAATGAGGGAAGGTATAAAAAATAAATTTCGGATTTTAATATGTATACAGACCCTAGTAAAAAAATTGCCATATCTGAAAGCTACTTTTAAGTTGACGAACTTTTCTAATTGAAAGTATCTTTCGATCACTTATAGTTTAATATACAGGGTGTCCCAAAAAGATAACGACTTTAAATCTTTATCTGTTAGAGATAAATGGGAAGTGTCAACTGAAAAAATGTTCGAAATAAGTCTCCGTTAAGAAAAAATTCCTGTCGTTCATTTTCAAAAAGTTATACATTTTAAATTTGTAGTATACGACCTCCGCACAAAACAATTCCCAGTTAGTAAAATGTGACCCATACTCTAATGAGATGACATACAAAATTTGAGAACTATACCTCAGAAAGTGTCAGAGATATGAAGATAAATATAACGCTGACTTAAACCACTTTTCCATGGCTCTCGAAATGGAAAAAATCGAGTCCAATGATCGCCTTTCAGGGGTCATACAGAAATTACGAAAGAAAATCTTTTTCCCACTCTAGCAATAAATGTTTATATTCAAAATCATGTATAGTCCTCGACAGGGTCGGGTTTTTGGCGCTTAAAAAGTTGTTTTTGACTTGACAAGGGTATAATACCGGTTTAAACTGTCGAAAACCCGTCAAAATCTGCTGGTGACTGAGAGTTCGCTAAGGAAATATAAAATTTAAAACTAACAACAATTGCCATACATTATATTGAAAGTTTATTTATAATATGAGTAATTAACAGGTCTTAAAATTATTTTAATAAAAGTGGAGGTTAAGGCCAGGTTCCAACTATCAGAAATTTATATTAAATGCATATGCACATATGTTAATTATTTTAATTAGATATTTAACTATTAAATTTATACAATAAACCATTTTAATTTCTAATTTCTTTTTGTTGATAGTATTAAGAATATAAATAAAACCAATAGCTATTTGCATCGCGGTAGTAAAACAAAAAAGAATACTAACTTCAAAGCACTTAAGAAGTAATGATTCAATTACTGAATACCAAGACATTAAAACTTAAGCATATATAGAATTTCCTTGTCTCACATAATTATTATGAAATTTAAAAATAATTAAGATGATTTAAAATTAGAAATTAAAACTTAAGCATATAGATAAGAGAACAAGAACAATCGATGTTGAAAGAAATTCACTCTCCCCACCTCTAGTTTATTTCAGAAAAGATAAAAATAGAAGAATCCTGATAAGACTGTGAATGATGCATGTGTTATTTCCAACCTGTTTAAAAGAATTTTTTTTGAAAAATGTTTAATGTACATTCAGTACAATAAAAAATCCACTCAAAGATTATGTGGATTTTAAGATTTCAGGTCATGAAAGAAAAGTTACATGCATGCTAAAAAAAAGCACATTATTGCAGCATTTTGCTTCTGCATTAGAAGTACCGTACGATATTTTGAACTGAGCATAGAATATATATAAAGCTTATAAAATGTATTTGAAATTTCAAACTTATGCTACGATTGCTTGTGTTAAAAAATCTTAATAAGTTTTAGTGAGTGTGAGGTGAGTAGCGATACATGTATTTTCTCTCTTTTTCTTAATTTTTCTTTCCTTGTCAGCAATGCAGTTTTATTGTTCGTAAGTTTTGTTGTATTTATATGTAAAACAGTGTTGACTCTGTGCATTTTACCTATGCCTGCAATCACTGGTAGCCCGATGGAGATCTGTGAAGCTCAATATATATTTTTTTCTTTGAAGGTTAATAAAGCCCCTAATAGATTTATTAATTTTTTTGTTCTACATCATACTTCGAACTAATACCCTTTATTAATATAATACTAATAAACAAATGTTACCTATTAATTAATGTTGTTGTGGGATTAAGGCCAATTATCTGTACGAGGGATCTAGGCCTATAGGTGGGGTGCCCTCCGTGGGGGTCTTTTTAAGGGGTCCTAACCCGTATTTACGCTAAGTTTTGGAGAAAACCACGGAAAAACTCCGAACGGTTAGGTTGACGGACGCACGATGGGACCCGAACCGGGGACTATCACACTTCGCCCGTTTACCATTTCAGGTGACATAACCACTGTGCCATGGTGAGGCACCTATTAATTAAATTCCGCATACCAATATAGATTTTTGACAGTTTTTACATTTTTGAGAAGAAGGTTTTTGACATGACGGTTTAAACCGTCAAAAACCTGCCAGTCCTGGTCCCCGATCCTCTTCCTTTAAAGATATCTCTGAGACGTTGTATGATGAAAGGATCAAATTTCGTACATGACTTCACCAGTGTATCGGGCACATTATGCTAATTGGGAATTTTTTTTGTACGGGGATCCCTACTAGCAATTTTGCTCGGGCTACCACCGGCCACGAAGCCAGCTGATGACGGCCCGGGCAACATTGCTAGTAGGGATCGTATACAAACTTAAAAAGTGTCACTATTTGTTCATGAACGAGAGGAATTTTTTCTTAACGGAATCGTATTTCAAACATTTTTTTCAATTACACGGCCCACTTTTAGGGACATCCTGTATAATCGCTTTAATATCAGTTTTGAAGCAGCCGGTATAGCGACCACCGTCCAGTAAAATACGGGGCAGTTCAGAGTTTAAGGCTCTGCCCCGTATTTAGGAGCAGTCCTGCATGGTCATTCCTTTCTTTGCTAAAAATTACGATTTTTAATTCCTGACAAATTACACCTGTGCAAGTAAGTATGCATACCTTGTGATTGGCTATAAATCTGAGTACAGATTTGTATTAAAAATTAAAGCACTGTTAAAGCCATCTTTCTTGAAAGAAAAAAAATATTAATGATGTATATGTTAACTCATTAATATTTAATTAAACAATAATATGTCATTTTATCTCTCACCCCCTTTATTAAAAATTGTCCGAAAAATGTGTCCCAAAAATGTGACATAATTTTACATATATTTAAATACTATTAGTTCACAACAGCTTTAATCTATTGTTACACTATTTAGTAAGCTGTAGAATATTCATCGCATGTATTTTTTACATATATTTAAATACTATTAGTTCACAACAGCTTTAATCTATTGTTACAATATTTAGTAAGCTGCAGAATATCATCGCATGTATTTTTTACATATATTTAAATACTATTAGTT
>JAWZYV010000133.1:0-21175 GCA_038373885.1 Cheiracanthium punctorium | reverse complement strand
TGCCGGGAATGCCAGAATGGCCAGGAACCCAATACAGAGTAACCTTATTGAGACGAGAGAGCTTGCAAAGCCCCAAGTAGCACTCCCAGACCAAGTAGGAGGAGATAGCAGTGCTTTGCAAGGCCATCAGAACAAATAAAGATATGTTTTCTAGAGTAACCAGCATTTAAACAAAAAACACTGAACATAAGGATAGCATAAACCTCTGCCTGAAAGACAGAAGCATAGAGGTCCAGAGAATAAAAAAAGCTTAATGCCATTGTCCGGACAACAAACTCTAGCTCTAGTACGATTACCAAGCTTGGAGCCATCAGTGTACCACACGATACACCTGTTCTTACTACAGTATGGAACCTCTTATCTGGAAACCAGTTATCCAGAATAATTTTTCAATTGATTAAATTCCTATTTTTTCTGAGAGAAAAAAAAGAGTTTTTTAAAAATATTTCTTTATATATATATATATATATATATATATATATATGTGTGTGTGTGTGTGTGTATATATTTGAGTACTACAGCTAGAATTTATAAAGTAAGCAATCTGGTAAGGTATTTTATTTATTTTTTTAGTGTGTGACTAAATTTTCAAAAAGTTATACAGTTACTACTTCCTCTCTAAATGATTATTATTTATCTCAATCATATTAAGAGTTTTTTTATATTATTTTTCTAATATATTAACAATTAATATTTAATTCTAATCAAAAATAGAGCCAGTTATCTCTAGAGGGGAAATGAACAGAGAAAGATCCGTCAAGACATGCCTGACAAGCATATTGTCAGAAGGTATGCTGCAGAAAGGATGAGCCAGCATAGAAGAATCAAGATCACCCCATGAAAGGTATTGAAAATAATCCTTCCAGTAACCCAGGTCCATAAGCTTCTTTCTGCAGACCAGGGCCTCAGCCTCAATAATAGAATGCAGAGGCAAAAGGTTTAAAAGCAATTCAGTGATTGCAGTAGGAGTTGTACGAAGGCAACCCGTGATAGCCAAACATGCCATCCTTTGAACACGGGTAAGATCCTTCCTAGATGAAACTAAGGAAGATCTAGACCACCAAACAATGGACCCATACGAAATGATCGGACAAACAATAATGGTGTAGATCCAATGTTTAGACAGAGGACTCAGACCCCAAGTCCTGCCATTAGCACTCCTGCAAGCCCAAAAGACTCGTTTGGCCTTAGCAAGACAGTAATCAAGGTGATTCTTCCACCCCAAATGGGAGTCAAAGTAAACACCCAAAAACTTCACCGAAGAGGAATAAGCAATAGGCTGTCCAAAAAAGGAGAGCTTACAAGACTTGAAGTGCTTTGCACTAGGAAAAGCAACCAGACAAGTCTTCAGGGGATTGACGGAAAGCCCAGTATCAGTCTTACGGAGTTAAGAAACCATGCTGTTGTTAACAGGTTTTGTCCTTTTCTTCTTCAGACAAGAACTTTGAAACAGCAGCAACTTCTTGACTTTCACTTTCATCTTGCCAAAATGCTTTTCGTCCAAAGATTTTGCTGAGAGCTTGTGAGCAACTTTCAATTTCATGTTTTCCTGAAAAAAAACAAGCTTCTGCAAATGGTCAGAGCTTACGACCGGAATAGGCAAATTGTATTTCTGTGCAACATCTTCTGGTAACAAAAAGTGGTTATTTGAAAGCAAAGAGCCTTTAATATTCCTCAGAAGATGAGGACATGTACATCTGCAATTACCGTAATTTATGGAAGAAATGCCGCACCCACAAAAATGAGCTTAGTTAGCTAGAAAATCACCAGAAGCGCCGTAGCCGCGATCGTTGGTAGTGGTGGTGGTGGTGGGGGGGTGATCATGGTCAGAAGAAGTCAATGCCAGATAAAATTCAATTTCTAAAATAATTTCTTAATTAACAATAAATAAATAAATAAAAAATATATTGCATTACTTATTAGACCTAATTTATTAGAAAAGCTATTAAGTTGATCGTATATATTTCGGGAGAAATTGGATAAACGGTAAAAAAAAAAATCTCCTTTTTTCTCCCCCTTCCCATAGAATGTTTTAAAGTATTTACCGCTATTTTATAAAGCTTACGATTTCTATTTTCAAATAATCAGATATCAATGTTCATATTCACAAAGGCGAATTTATAGAAATAAAAAAATATGTTCTAAAAACTTTCTTGCATCCGCACAAAGTTCGGACAGACTACCAGGCACCATTAAAATGAAAACAGCAATCGATGTGCAAGAAGAGGCTCCAGTTAAAAGTAAACATTTCCCCCCCCCCCCCCCCCCGGATGGCCAGCTGTTGATTACGTAATGAGCTTGCTTCAGCAAATTGTTGTTTTAAACTGAATGTTGTGTAACAACACTTGATCGTTCTGTTTATTTATTATATTTATAACATTGGGATTTATTTTAAAAGCACTCAGCATTTCTTGAGCATACCAATTAGTTGGCAGTGTTTATTCCATAGAGGTTTCCTGCACAGGGTGCAAAGCCGCACGGCGATAAAAAAAATATAACTTTTAGATTAACTTCATGAGAGGTTAATGTGAAAAATGGGTGCATTTAATAGAGGGTAGTGCACTTTTGCGGTATTTTACAGAACTTTAACCCTTCAAAATATATATTCAAAACTTCATTAAAATTTAATTATAGTTATAAAAGATTTACTTCTATTTTTTTTTTTTTCTTTTTACTTAATTGAGGAGACATCGGTTCGATGTATGAAGCCATTTACTTCAGAGCACCGGACATGGACCCATTTCAGGGCGCTCTGACTTTCTCCAAAACTGAATCAAAGATTAAACCTCTTTTCTATGGGGGTAGGTTCGCATTCTGATTTGCTACGCTGTGATCTGTACATGCTAAAGAGTACGTGTCGGTGGTGGCGCCATCTTTTGAGAAAATTATCACTAAACGAATTTTTCGATTTTTTGTTGAAGATCGGCTAAAAAAAATTTTAAATATTGTAAACGCTGCACCCGGTAGAAACGCCGCACTTACTATTTTTGAACTTTTAAACTCATAACGCCGCGGCATTTCTTCCATAAATTACGGTACCTCTGTTTTCCTTGATTCATCAAGTGAATGAATGAAGCTCGATCTGGTGATTGTATGTTGGCCACAAACAATACAAAATTCTTTCCACATTGCAAGATTGCAGCTACCATGTCTGATGTGATGCTCACAACCTGCAACCCAATTGCCTCAACTTTCTTTATCAGACCGATAATAATTGATTTCAAGGCAGCTCCTTCCGACTGGCCATTAGTAAAATAATAGGCAACTGTTTGCTTCCACCGAGTTGTGACTCAGGCCATCATGAAAACAAGGGCATGATTTGCTCTGCCTTCTTGTCCCTGAAATGTTGCTTTTCCAAAATACGATTTAGTCGCAACATCATAATCTATTCTCTCATTCTGAGACATCTTGTCTAGCAACAATGTACATTATTTCTGATGCTGTTCTGAAAAAGAGCTTATTTCAGTTTCAACAAATCCAGCACTTCTTCAAGTATTCCAGGCCGAAACTGGACATTTTCTAAGCGCTGCTGTAGTGTTCTGATCGAAGGGAATGACATGTTTAGCTTTAATAACCACTTGATCTGCATGCAAATCTCAAGGAAAAGGCAACCTTTAAAGTCTCTTCTGACCATTTCACAGAATTTTTGGGGAGTGCAAGAGCTTCTCTTTGATTCTCATTAAAAACTCTAGAGCAATTGCAGCATTTTTTTGCTCAGCAAGATCTTTTTGCACCTATGGAGCTGCAAATTTTTTGCGGCCAATTTAGATCGGAGACACGAAATTTTCCCATGAAGGTCAGAAATTGTTTGATTAGCTTTTGCTAACTGATCCTTCAATATTTGAATTTCACTGTTAACTGCTTCCTCCTGCTTATTCTGTATCACTAGCAAATCTTTTTGAATGCTGTGAGTGATAGTCAGGAAGCTCTTTTTTTCTGCAGAGGAGAATGTGTAAAAATTGTAGGCACGGCATCTTACTTAAGTTTTTCTTTCCCCATTTACATCTTCCCACTGGTCAGAGTCAAAATGAGCCTGTAAAAAAAGAAGTAAATAAATTTAAAAAATTTACGTGAATCTCTTTCGAGGCATCTTTTCAAAACTGCTGAAGATGTTTTAAATTTTGAAAAGTTCGTCTGGAAAACTTTTATGAGCGGTTCAGACAAATCTTGATTTTCTTCACGCATCTCCTCTGTTACGTCATTTTGGCTAGCAGAATCCTGTTCCATACTTTCACCTTCACAACTTTGGCTAGTTGAATTATCAGGGGAATCCGCTACATTCATTGGTTCATTTATAGTAACCTTTGACTGAAGTGGCATGTAAAATGCCAGAGGTTGCACATTTTCACCAAATGCAGTTTTTGCTATCTCATATCGAGACTCAGCAGTAACTGCTGGTGCATTAGGAAGTACCTCATTATAATGCGTAAATACTCTGCACAGCTTGGTGCTTTCAAAACTTTCCTAGCTTACCAAAATTGCAGCTGCAAAATCCTATCGAAGCATCTACTTCATAGAAACCTTCCGAGCTCTCTTTTGGAACCTATATAATTTTTCGTTTACTTTTTCTATATCTTCTTTAGTTACATACTTTGCTTAACCTAATGCAGCTTTTAAGAAGAAACGTGGGGCAGCTTGGCGGCCATTTAAAAAAATTCCTCAGCCTTCGAAGGTAATATTTTAAAAAAGATGTGCATGTAAAATTAACCAAAGACAACCCATTGTAGGCTTTATTTCTTAATAAAACAATATCTTTGAATAATCTTGCATTAACTTCCGAAAAGTTATTAGTTTGATGCCTATGAGTTGTGGCATCCCTCCAAGCTAGACACCATATCTCTTTTCTTGCCTAATATTCATTTAAGTGAGCTCAGAAATTTTCATACATACAAGCAGTTGGATGCTTTATAGCATCATTATAACTAATTTCAGCTTGATCTTTAGTTGCAGCTACCAAGATTGACTGGAACAAGTTATATAGTAATGGTCGATGTCTCTTATCGATGTTATGTTTTTTTTTCAAAAAGCCAACACCATATAGCCTGACAGACATGGAAACAGCATAAAAGCAAATTACTTTGAGGCCAAACTAGTTTTAATGCAGACCTTTCCACAGCACTGTCATCAGTAATAAATATTTTCGGATATCCTTGACCCTTAAATGCAGTGGATAAACATTTCTGGAGTAAAGAAAATGCAGCAGCATAATCTCTGGTGTTTTGACCTTTAGTAATTAACACTGCTAAAGGTACAGCTCCAATAGAGCTAGGTGTAAGCATGAGTAACAGAATGGGATTCAGTAGGGAGACACATCCCCCAATATTTTGCCTAACTACTGATAAATGTTATTAAAAATTTCGAAAAGAGGGCATATTTTGTTGCACATCCCTCCCTGTAAAGATCTTAATAATGATGTTTACAGGTATACAAATTTCAGCATTTAGATTCATACATTATCAAGCAACATCAGTTTTAAACTGTGTTCTGTAAAAAGAATGTTTAAAATTAAAATTTTTTATAATAAACATAAAATTATAAGTATTTCTTCACAGTCCTGAAAAAAAAAAAATATTTGAATATTAAAACCTTTTGCACTCTCAAAGTGTAACAAAAAATTGAGCACAAACAATTTACCACCATTCAGGTTAAACGATGATTACAAAAAAAAGGTAGTATGAATTCAATGTGTCAGTTTCTCATCCTGAAGTTGGCAATATAAGTCTCTGTTTACATTATTGCTAAAAAATACATATGACTTCTCAATGCAAAACAAGGTAAGTAGTTGTAACTATGTGAAATAGTAATTTATAAAAATAGACATTTTTAACAACATGAACGATATATGATTTTTCAATTTAAGGGCCTGATACAACAATTATGGATGCCACTGAGAAACTACAGGCATTTTTATTGAAAATGTCAATCTGGAAAATTATAATTCAAAATGGGATATATGCAAACTTTCAAATGTTGGATGAAGTGCTTTTTGAAAATGGATCTCGGCAAGATAGTTTGTTATTAAATAACTTGAAAAATGAAATCTGAACACCTGGAAATACTTCAAGTTTCATCTGAAAAGTATTTCAATTTGGATGGAATAAATATAAAAGATGAGTTGTGGATTCGTAATCCTTTTCTTTGTGATATTGACTGTATCGATGACATGAACCTTGCCAAAGATGAGCTAATTGATTTGAAAACAAAGTCCTTGTTAAAAAAGGATTTCGATTCAAAAACTCTTGGAGAGTTTTGGTCTTCTTTAAGAGAAGCCTACCCATTGCTTGTAAAACGAGCTATGGCAGCCATTATTCCGTTTGCTACAGTATATCTTTGCGAAGCGAGATTTTCCACACTTGTCACAATAAAAACAAAACATCGAAATCGACTGAATGTCTAACATGATATGTGCGTTGCTTTATCGAAAACCATCCCTCAATTCAATCTGTTAAGCAAGGAAAAGCAGCAACAGCCTTCACATTAAAAATTTTAATTTCTTCAAATTTTTTATACTATTGAAATAAAAATATTAAAATAATTAAATAATAAAACAGAATATATTTTGTAATAAATGAGGTTTAAGCAATTTTTTTTTCACAGAGGGGTCCGTGACATATTTAAAATTTTTAAAGTGGTCCATTGTTCCAAAAAGGTTAAGAAACACTGTCTTAAGCAGAATACTAATACACTATTAGTAAATGTGGATAGTTGCAGCTTACACATTTTGCACTGTGCATAACGTGCAGGGTGCACAGCCTTTCCAGAAGTGGAAGAAATGGCTTCATCACTGCACCAGTTTTTTAAAGATTCTCCTGCTAGGAGGGACGAGATTATTCAACCCTAGATCCTGATGCAAAATATCCTGAAAAGCTATGTAGGCACAGATGGCTTGAAAACGTCAGTGTGCTGAAAAGAGTATTAGAAATCTTACCCACCATGAAAAAGTACTGTGAAAAAGTTAAAGAGAAAAAATTCCCTAATCCAAAAACAAAGTTTTAAAAACAAAGAAACATGCTTAAAAGATAAATTATTTGAAGTCAAATGCAAGTTTTTGATTTATATTGCAGGAGAAATAGAGCCTTATTTAACCCTCTATCAAACAGATTGGCCAATGCTACCTTTTTTAGCCGGTGATTTAAAAATACTTTTAAAAGAACTCTTTGAAGGCTTGACTGTAGTAAAGTTGTTAAATATTGATATAGAAGATGAAAATAATTATAAAGATGCGTCAGAAATTGATGTAGGTTTTGCAGCAAAAAAAAAAAAAAAAAACCAATTAAAGATTTAACTAAGAAAAAGTCTATATCTGATAAAGAGGCAATGCTGTTCTACATGAATTGTAGACGATTTTTACAAAACTTAACCAAAAAGTTAAAAGATAAGTGCCCACTTAAGTATGATGTGGTTAATAATATTTCATGTCTTGATCCCAGATTACTAATTAAAAACAGAGAAAATAACAAAGTCAAGTTTAACAATCTGTTATTGCATTTAACAAATTGTAAAAAAATCAATGAAAATATTTGTGATAATATTCTTAAGGAATATGAATTATTCATCGAAGAGTTTCACTCAATGGATATTGTTTAAAAGCTGTTCAGAAAATTATTTTGATCCAGCTGTAGACCGACTAGATGCGTTTTTTCACAGTTTCTTAGCCAAAAATGTAAATTATAAGAATTTGCAGAGTATCTTAAAACTACTATTGTTATTATCTCATGGGCAGGCTTCAGAGGAAAGAGGATTTTCTGCAAATAAAAGGCTGATGGTGGAGAATCTATCTGAGCAGACTATAATTGCAAAGCGTGTTATATACGACCACATTAAAAGTGTTGGTGGATTGGAAAATGTTGATATTACAAAAAAATTATTGATTCTGCTGCAGGAGCAAGGCAGAAGAATTCTGCATACCTAGAAGATACAAACAAAGTTGTTAAAATAACAGAGAAGAGGAAATTAGTTTTGGATAATTTGAATGAATTAAAAAAAAGAAAAGATGTATGGAGAAAGACATTGCAGAATTAAGCAAATCATCAATTTCATTTGCTGAACAGGCAGAATAAACGGGAAAATTATCTTTAATTTCAAAATCTAATGCTCTCCGACGGAGGGCAGAAGAGAAAAAAAAATTATCTCAAAAACTTAGATTTAGAGATAGAGGAAAAATGTTTAGCTTTAAAAGATATATATATAATTAATACTAATTGCTTTTTAAATAATTACTATACTTTGAATACTTATTGCTTTTGAATAATTTGCTTATTACATTCACTGCAATAAATATTTATTGACTTTAAAAAGGATGTTTTATGTTTCTATCTGGTCTAGTCAATTTTTTGAAATACATGAAACAAGGTTGTTACCCACTGGGTTTTTTCAGGGTTTTGGGTTTTATCAGAGGAAGGGATGGGGTTTCAGAATATTTGAAAAAAGTTTTGCTCATTACTAAATACATCTTAAAGCAACTAATTGATTACAAAAATCCATTATAAATAAAAAATGGTTAAATTAATAGTAATAACTAATTACAATTATATTAATCATACATGAAAAATCGTATAAATCAATAATAATAACAACCCCAATCATGGTTTGCTCTTAGATAAATTACTATGAGTAATAGTTTTAACAGTGATATACTAAGTGCTTATTTAGAACTTTTTAAACTAATGATTTTTTATGGTTAAAAAATCCTCATTTATTTTAATACTGATAAGCATAAATTTTTCTCTAAAAAGTTTTTATGCCTATGTGAAGTCTAATTTTTTTTTTTCCTGTGGTGGTGGTGGGGGGAGGGGGAGATAAGGAGCTGTTTATAAACTTTACAAGTGATGCACTGATATTAAGCGATGCATTATCAACGTAATTAAAGTTGAAATTTGAAAAAACCCAGTTGGGCTTTTTCGAAAAAACCCACCTGGGTTTTTTCGGGTTGGGGAAAATCATAACAACCCTGACATGAAATGATTGTAAAATTTACACTAGTAATGCTATTAATTTAGTTTTTTTGCCTTTACTTTTTTTTTTTTTTTTTTTTCTTTGCTATGTTGTGTGACAAACTAAAAGATTAAAAAAATTCTTTGCAAGCCTTGTCTTCCTTACTTGCAAACCGCTACTGGGAGGCCACGGACCGTTTGGATACATAGAAAATTTGATACAGCTGAGTTTTTTGTTTGCATGTGTTTTTTTCTCTTTTCTACCATTGCTTTGCTCTATTTGTCTTCCTATCTTGCCATTGGGGGGTAAAAATTCTAGAATATATAAAAATATGTTGTTATATTACGTGTATAGATCATACTTAGGGGTATTTATGTATACTCCTGGAAAAATTATATTTTCTCCTGGGAAAACTCCTAGAATTCATACTGCCAAAAAGTGTGGGAACACTGTTTCAATGCAAAATTGCAATCCCCATGGACTAGACATAAGGAATGAATGTCAATCCTATTTGCACCGCTTACCCCTTGAGCATATAAAATTCCAATAAATATCTTTAAGTTCATCAGTTGTAATTGTCCAATTATCAGTGCCAAGAACACGTTATACCTCTGTTTCGGTGCATTTTTTTTTTTTTTTTTTTTTATGTAACAAAATTCTGCTGTCTATAAAATATTAACCAAGCAATCAAAGTATTTACAGCTTTTACGAATTTTTTGTATGTTTAGTTGGACCAGGCATTTGAGACATCACATTTTGCTTTGAATATCGGCCAGGAGTTTTTGCTTTCGGACACATTATTTTCCACTGAGTGCCATCGGGAACAATATGTACTTCCCCTTTGTTCGATTCATTTTTTGGCAGTTCTTCATTTATTTCAGAATCCGATGAAGTATTATTTTCATTCACAATTTTCTCACTTATTTCCCCATTCTCCGATAAATCACTTCTTTCTGATTCATTTCTGAAAGCTCTCGTAAAAGAGCAGTTATTTCTTCTGCTGTTAGACCTTTTTTTCACGATATATTGAAATATATTTTATTTTATTATTGAGAACACAGTTGCATAGCTATAAAGAAAAGACTGACACAATTTGAAGTGGAACAAAGTGAAAGTAACTGAGCATATTTCAAAAGAAAATGGCAACATTTTCAGCAGGTGCACAGAACTAACCAATTTCCCCCAACAAAGGGGTGGAAAGAAGAAAAAAAACACCTGCTCCTATCACATAGACAACGATAACAAATTCCAAGGTCTCAAAATTCTGTTTATCTTTCTCTGGAGTTGAGCCGACTGTCATGGGCATTCTAGGGTATTAGTTGCTTATTTTGTTAATCAGTTATAAACTAAGTTAGAATTTTCAGAATAAATAGCGTAAGAAATAGAATAAAAGTCATGGAAGGAGAATAATTAAAATTAAAATTCCAGAGTGATACCAGTATTTTAACAACACTGAGTCGAAAGGACTGCATTGGGTGTTCCAGTGTTAAAAGAATACAAATTTACAAATAATGAAAATTGATGGCATATTTATAAATATAACAATTACTCAAAATTCAGATGAAACACATTACCATTAATGAAGCATTTATGAAATTTATAACAATTTGAATTTACAGATACAAAAATATTGATGACATTTGAAAAGAATGTGGCATATTTCTTCTTTTTCCCTATTTACTTATCTTACCAGTTAAATGTATTCAATATTTGGGTTTCAACATATAAATTGCAGTTTCCTTTTCATTTTTTTTAAGGGGATTTCGTATACATGAATATTTTTTCGAATATAACATCAAAAATTGATTAGACAACTGGCGGTACTTTGTTTGCAAATGTATATAGAATATTTAATTACTATTAGAACTGGTTAGGACACTTTTTCAGTGAAACAATTGATTATGGTAGCCGATACATAGATAAACACTTAATAACTAATAATAGAATTGTTGCGATTTTTAGCCCTAACACAAGTGTTAGCAGCGCAAGTTACTGTTAGAGATGTGGAAATAAATATATTTTATTTGTTTAGGAAATTATAGTCTAATAAATATTTTCATTATTCTTAAGTATTTTTAAAAACATTTAAAGTTCACCTAAAGCTTCCCTATCCCCCCAATAAGTTTTCCAACCATCCTCACCAAAGTCCTAACACTGCTTTGGTTTGTTATGTAGAACTAGGAAAAAATAAGACTTATTTTTATATTTTATGCATATGCCTGTTTCCTTTTATACACAAAATCTCTAAAATTAATTACATTTACTTTTCTGAAATAGTCTTAAATATTTGAAATAAATTAAACAGCTTTTAAAATTAAAGCCAATAGTATTTGAAGTCAAAGATAAACCACTTCTAAGTTGCTTTCAATCATTATATTAAGTTAAAATAGTCAATTATCATACTAGGATAACTAGCTTCATCATCTGACATACTGTAAATGCAAACAAACCAACTAGTTACCACTTAATTATAACTAAATTTGTTAAAACTATTCCATTGGCTGAAAGCTGTGTGACATCATCCTTGATGTGTCACCTCATTTAAATAAAACAAGAAAATATTTTGTTTTTCTTTCCAGGTTTAGAAAATATGCAAATTTGAGCTAGTGAAGCATGGGCAGGGTAGTATGAAAGGAAGTGTTAGTTCTGATTGCCTGGCAGAAGAATTCAGTGCAGATGAGTGTTGTGGCTTGGCTGAAGGTGGCAATGAAAGGCTGGGCCTTGGCATTTTTTCTTGAAAGTTCTTTTAGTAATGAATAGTAGCCATTGTGTTTTACCAGTAAATGGTAAGCTTTTCAACTGAAATAGAAGTTTTTCCTCCTTTCAAGCTGCCATGCTTATGCTGTTTTATATAAAAAAAAGTTTTTTTTTTTTTTTCTGCCAGTTTTGACTGGATGAACTTTTTCTTCTTAAATAAACTGTTTTTCATGTTCAAGAATTTGTTTTCATTTTTGATCCACGCTATACCTCTGATACCTAGCAAATGGAAAGTTACTGCAATTTGAAGTGAAAATAATCAGTGACATGTAATTTTACAGGACTAGGCTCTGCTACCCCTACAGTTACAACTGTTAAAACACAACAAATACCGTTTAATTAATTATATTTATTTTGTCTTATATTATTCGAATCTGTGTTAAAATAAAACAAAAGAATAACATAAAATTATAATACGTACCACTTCAATGAAAGCAAACGTATTAGTGAGATTGCCAGTAGCACGTTTCTCCGTAGATTGCAATAATGACGGTAGTCAGTAAGTGCGTTTTCAATTTCAAAACGGGAGGTGGCACATGCATAGTCTTCTCCCTGATTTCTGTCAGATGAAGGAGGAGTTTGCAGTGTGAGGTACAAGCACCGTTTCAATTCAGTGTATCAATGGTCAAATATAAGCATTTGGCCCATGCAACCTGGACAGTTCAAATCCCAAGGACTGTTTTCGGATGAAATTTTTGGTACTGGCCCAATCAGTATCTGCAGTGGACATCCCACGCACTATTATAAGATGAGAAGCCAATCGAACCTATCACCGTCCAAGGAAATGCCAATCACTCATTGCTACAAGGGTATAAATATGTAGAATATACTCTTATAAGAATATTCGGCGCCCCTCCGACTGTGGAGCATGGGGCATGATAGGTCCCCTTGCTCCTCCTCTCACTACGCCACTGAGTCACCTCCAAAAATTTAGCACTCTAGGCAAGTGTCTAGCATACCTAATGGTAAATCTGGAATGGCTAAAAGAGAAAGAGTTTTTGTTTATTGCCTTCATTTTATGAATCATGCTCTTTTTTCCACATGAAACAATTATTGAAAATTAAGGATAAATAGGATGAACTTTTTATAAACATAGGCTCAAATACTGAAATATGAAGTATTTTCATAAATAATAAGAATAAACAGAATTAATATATTGGTCATCGAGTACAAAATGAACTGATTGAACAGATTGAGAACGAGGTCCAAAAAGCTATTAAGAAAATTATGACCACTAAATATTACTCCATAATTCTTGAATGCATGCCTGACATCAGTCACAAGAGCAGATGTCTTTGATTATCTAATGTTTCAATTTTAGATAATTTACAACTTTCTCTCAGGAACTGTAGAAGCCAAGGATACAATAATGGGACCAATATGAAGGGGAAGGAACAAGGTGTTCAGAGGAGGATACTTAATGTGAATAAGAGCATTTTTTATGCCATGTAGCTGCCACAACTTTAATCTTGTTCTTGGTGATATGGCCAAATGTATTCCTCGAGCGCAACTATTTTTTGGAATTGCACTATGGCTGTAGACAATTTTTGCAGAATCAACAAAAGAATGGGCGTGCTTAATCAAGAATGCCAGTGGTAGCACATTAAAACCTTTGTCACAAACTCATTGGGAATGCAGGGTTCAAAGCATAAAAAGTTTTGAGATACCATTGTTCTGAACTGCTAGATGCACTTTATGAACTTGTAGCGATCACAAATGACCCTGTAAAAAAAAGTGAGGCCGAATCACATGCAAATCAAATTCAATATTTCGATTTTATCATAGGGATTTGCATCTCGTATGATGTTTTATTTATGGTCAATGAAGTAAAACTCTTCAAGCCCCAGACATGCAGCTGGATGTTGCAGTAATACTTATAAAGGGATTAGTTTTGCGGCTTAAGAAATATAGGGACTCAGGATTCAACTCAGCTATATTAATAGCTAAGGAAATAGCACAAGAAATAAATATTCCAGCTGAATTTAAGCATCATCTGATAACTAAGAAGAAGAAGCACTTTGATAAAAAAGCACAGCATGATGAACTATTAAGGAAATCTCCTGAGGAGCTCTTTAAGGTTGAATATTTCCTCCCTCTTCTTGATCAGGCCATCGCATCTCAAAAACTTGATTTAATTTTTTGGCATCAAGATTATATATCTAAAATTAAAAATGTCTTAGATAGAAAAATCTAAATTTTGTCCTTATTTGTACTTTACATGGAGTAAAATTCAAAAATTCCCATAAAATTAAATATTTATCAGATGTTTTTATAACTAAGTGACAGCAATTAAAAATTATCACTTTGTTGATAGAATATAATAAATAAATTATCTATTCATTTTTTTAATGTAATATTAGGTTAGAAAATTACAAGTTCCATAAATGGAACATTGGCATGTAAAGGTATATTTTTTTACCAAGATAATTTTCTTTTGACTACAGAATGTTGTGGCTTTGGTAAAAATGTTTCACATACAAGAACTTCGACTAAGTGTTGAAGAAAGATGTTTATGATTGCACATCCACTTTCAATTCCCCTAAATCCCACCCTTCTCCCCCAATTGCTATGACTGTGTGCAGCTGCCGCTGAAAACGTATGTTTTCGTGTGAGCTTGAATAGAGAATGCATACTGGAAAATCACTTTTTTTTTCTTTCTTTTCCACTTATCAATAAATTTCTTCAGTTAGTAAGGATACGTTACACCGATCAGATGTCTCACTCAAATCCCTTTTGTACTGTAGAGGAAGCACTACATTATTTTTATGCTTTATCAGATGATTCTGATGAATGTATAGATATACGTCAGGTGCCTGCAGATGAAAGTGGATGTTTGACTGATGAAGAAGACGTGTTTAGTGCTGTTCTGCCAACAGACGTTCATGGTCAGATTGGAGTGTCGACTAAAATAGATGACAATGAAATATCTGATGAAGGCAGATTTCATCCTGAAATACCTTCAACTTCAAAAAGGAGAGAGTTTGGATGTTTTTCTCTTAACTTTTGTTTTCGTTTCAAAGTCATTGGGGAAAAAATGCAAGTTCTGAAAATAACCTAAAAACAAACTTCATCGAAAATATCTGAAGTATTTCCTAAATTGTCTAAACCTTCTCCAAAATTTTTCAAAAGTTCATACCAGTACAATATCTACCACATTTAGCAAAAATAACTGAACTGGACGCATTACAGAAAGGAGAAATTCTAACTGTAGATGAAAATTATATAGGACAGTTCTTTTGGATTATTACTATTTAGTGGATACCACCTAGTGCCTGGAGAAGATTTATACTGGAGCACGCAAGAAGTTCTATCGGTCCCAATTGTTTCTACCATAATGCCAAAAAACAAATTTAGAAAGCTTAAAATTTTTTTTTATATTATAGATAATAACACATTATCATTAGGATATAAGATGGGAAAAATTGCACCCTTTTATGAAGTATTAGACAAAAACTTTCAGCAATTTGGTTTCTTCCAATCTAAATTGAGTATAGATGAATCAATGGTGCTCTCCCTAGTAGCACAGCAGTTTGAGCCAATATCACCTCGATATTGGCCAACCTCATCACCAGACTACGGATTATATGCAATAGCATATTTGCATATGCAATTGCATATTTCAGGTGTTTTTGATAATTTTGCATTAAATGACAAATTTTCTCTATTGGATGCATATTTCAATCTCTTTAGCTTTAAATTTGTAACTCTTTCTTACCTTCCTTTCAGTATTTTTTTGTTCTTTTAACTCTTAAAGTCCTACGCTTTGAAAAATTTGTACAACTTCAGGTATTATGTACTGTCCAGTGACATCCGTTGATGTTGAAAGAGCATTTTCGGCCTATAAAATGATTTTGGATGATAAAGTCTTACTATTGAAAATTTAGAAAAACACTTAGTTGTGTATTGTAACAAAAGTTACTGAAAATAGTTTTAATTCATATTACTGAGATTGTGAAAAAAAATTGATTCTGCTCTAACCCATAAACAGTCTTCGTTATTTCTTATTCTGTCTTTCAAATTTTCAAGTTTGAAAGAGAGAAAAAAGTGTGCCATAATTGCTAGGTCAGTGATAGAAAATACCTTTACAAGTAAATACGTTTTTATTTTCTGTTAATATGTGCATATTTTCAGTTATTTGTTGCTTATTTTTACATTTTTAGTGCATATTTTTAGATTTTTAGTGCATATTAAGATTTTTTGCTGCATATTTGTATGCATATTTTGTCATTTTATAAGTGCATATTATCTGCGGTCTACTCATCCCACTTCAGCGTAAATCAGTCGTTTTGTCTCGATTTTGGCCAATATCGCCCAATGTGAGTGTTGCGGTATTGAAAGTTTTTTTAAAAGTGTGTTTTTTAGCAGAACCTTTGGAGCACGTTTTTTGAAAAACATTGTATAGATATATTGTGGGAAGGAAATCCCTCGGCTCACCGCACAGTGCTACTTGCTCTTGCAGACGGCAATTGCTCTCATAGCACAGACGCTGGCGGCTCCAAGATGTGTGTGAGAGCAGATGTGCTCCCTGTCTCCTGATAATGTTTTTAAAAGTACTGTATATAGTCATACTGTTTTGTAAAATAAAATATTAACCAAGACCGTAACGTGCTCCTTGCTGGCATCCCTACAAAATTTGGGGGCTCTGCCAAGATTTGAATTCAAATTTTTTTTTTTTTCGACATGACGGGACTTATGCTATTATAAAATGACGCATAGATTTGGATTACGCAGTTATACCTCTTGGTGGTTGCAAAGTAAATGATGCTGGACTACTTGATGCTTTCTGGTTTTGAAGTCATTAACGACGCTGGACTTTATTCAGGTAGGCTTTTCTACTTTTATAACTTTTTCTATCTGTTGAAATAAAATGATTCAAAAATGGTGCTATTGAACGATATCCCACATATAGCAAATTTTTTAAAGACGGGCAGCACAGCCGCTGTAAAATTATTTAATAGTGTTGTTTTCAAAAATGCTGAATTTGATAGAAATACTCGAGAGCGGCTGCAAAATTTTTCAGGATTTACCTCACAATCTCAATTTGAAAAACAAAAAGACTATGCAACGAAGCATTTAAAACTCCACCAACTTATCACTATTTGTATGACCCTGAACCAGCACACCAGCGTGGGCACATATCGTCTGCTAAAACCATAGCTGTGTGTGTGTGTCCTCAAGCATACTTATCACATTCCAAAACTAAAAGAAAAAGTCGATCAATGCATTTCTAATTCTATTCAGTGTATCCTGATCAACAGAAAAACTGGCAAGCAAGAAGGACTATTAAATCCCATATCTAAAAAATCCTTTCACTGCACACATATCGTGTTGATCATTAGAAACTACAAACAAAAAATATCAGTATATTTTTGGAGTTATTGATTCTTTCATAAAATTCGTCTGGTTGTACCCCACCAAGTTTACTGATGCTAATGAAGTTATATCAAAATTAGTCTCAAAAATGTATTTTCAGAAATCTGTCACATAATTTCTGACAAAGGCTTAGCATTTACCTCAAACATGACTGCTGTGCAAAGGAAAATATTCAGCATATTGCCATAACTACAGGACTTCCCAGAACACACGGGGTGGTGGAATGCCTTAACACTGTCAACATTTCAGTTTTGGCTAAGCTTTCCATAGACAATCAGTCTAAATGGTATTTACACGTTTCAGACGTACAAAGAGTTCTTAATTCCACTTTCCATAGAAGCATCCACACTTCCCCATTCGAGTTGATGTTCGGTACAAAGATGCACTTTAACAACAACATAAAAATTCTTGATTTGATTAACTTAGAGATTCAAGCTGAATGTAACAACTCCCATGATACTGTGCGTGCAGAAGCCAAACAGCAAAATTTCGAAGTGCAGAATGAAAATAGGACTTAAAATCTCCATTGCAAGAAACCTACAGAATGTCACCTCAGTGACTTAGTTGCCATCAAAAGCACGCGCTTTGGCCCAGGACTCTAGATCAAACCAAAATATATCGGACCCTATAAAGAGACCAAAGTAAAGCCTCACAACGCTTATGATGTAGAAAAGTTTACCCTTTGTGATGGACCTATAATAACTTCTACTTGTGCCGAATTTATGAAGCCATGGACTGACTCCATTAACAGTATAACCTAACATGGACTATTCTTCAGAGACTAACTCTTTCTCTTAATAGACAGACCTTCTGCATTTTATTTTTCTCTTTGTCTCTTTTATTTAACTTGTATTTTTCAGGCATTAGCCAGGCACTTACTACTGTATTTTTGAGTATTCAACTCAAGTTTGTATATTTAAGTAATTTTTCTTCTTTAAATATGTGTTTTAATTTTTGCCTTCATCTGAGGCCAGATGACGTGGTCAGATGGCCGACTGTGGGAATGAAATCCCTCGGCTCACCGAATGATGGTACTCTTGCTCTTGCAGACGGCAGTCTGCAAGAGAAAGACGGACTTGCTCTCATAGTACAGATGCAGACGGATCCAAGACGTGTGTGAGAGAAGACGTGCTCTCTCTCTCCTGATAATGTTTTTAAAAGTACTGTAGTAAGTCATACTGTAATTAAAAAACTTTGTAAAAAACACACATAAGAAGTAATAGGTAAGAGGTAAGTTTTTTGTGCTTCTTTCCTTTCCTTTTTATCCCATATTTTAAATATTTTTCTCCCCTCTTCGTGTTTTGTTCGACTTTTCTTTGCCCCTTGTGGCAACATCTTGCTTGTTTATCTCTTTTCAGTTCCCTGTGTTCTTTACGACGAAGGGCTTGGACTGATGAAGTTCAAAACAAGCGTATATCCTCTTACCTATTACTTCTTATGTGTGTTTTTTACAAAGTTTTTAAATTACTTTATCGTTTAACACCAGTATTTTGAGTGATTTTTCAATTAAGTCATACTATTTTGTAAAATAAAATATTAAACAAGACTGTAACATGCTCCTTGCTGGCATCCCCACAATATTATAACACATTTTTTTATTTAATTTCAATAAATATTAATAATATGCTACAAAAATTTAGTATATTTCGGTATTATTTTTCAAAAATGTGAAATATAGGTCAAAATTCAATGAATTTTTATAAAATGTAAAAAAAAAAAAAAAAAACTATTTAACGTATTCGAATAAAAGTAACACCAAAATGAACTAAATACTTTTATCTAAGGAATGACTTATAATCTGAAGTATTTTGTAATAAATAAGAATTTTGAGGTAGTCTTAAGATTTATTATGGAATTTTTTATGTAACTGGACATAATTCAGAAAATATTATTACAATAAAAATTCTGATTGGTTATGCCCTAGATAACATTATATACATAAACTCCACAAAATATCATAAAGACCTGATGATAATATTTTATGTTATCGTTTTTGAAATGCGTGCATTTTGAGTTAATGCGTTTTTCTCAAAACTGATTTTAAGTACAAAATGTTTTTTTTTTGTAACAAAATACTTAATCGAAAAGTTAAAATAAACCACATTTATAAGTTACACCATCTTTTTGCTCAAAGCTAGCTGATTTTCTTTTCTTGCACCACCTTTTTTTTTTTCTGACAAGTTTTGCGGTAGGTAGTGAGTGACGAATCGACTCACTAATTTTGCTTTCGTCAAGCTCACAAAACTTTTCTACAGTACATGAGCAGAGTTACACTCCTACAGCCTTCAATATCTCTATTAGACCTTGAAAACCTTTGTTAAACTGTATTACAGTGATGTAAGCTCCCAATTTAAGAGTCTGTAGATCAACAAATGTTTCCTTAGGTTTAATTTCCACAAAATGCCATTGAAACTTTTATTAGCATTCTGTGTTTTTCCATGCAGACATTTACTTAATAATTTTTGTTCACACAGTTTCATATATACAGGCTTTACAATATCCATAATGGTTTTTTGGGAGACCTTGAGATTTGTCCTTATAATTTTCACCGAAGGATTTCGCTTGTTGGAACTTACACCAGCTGCCGGGTCCAACTGGACACTGACAGTGGAAGTTTTGGTGTTTGAGCAACAGTGGAAGAATGCAGCAATAACTGCATTTTGCATTGGATGTAAATTATTAACATGAGCCCTAATTGCAATCCCATATTAATTTTGCAACTTATCAATAAAAGCCTCAGTTAGTTTTCCTCTGCCTCCAAGACCTTTTTCTTTTGTTTTTAATTTTCGTAGCCTAGATCAAACACGCTTCTGAATATAGCCTATAAATTCCAGTTTTGTAACACTATTTTTACCGTAAATGTCTTTTACAGCATCATACCCTTTAGAGTCGCCATCACCGTAAAAGTGTACATATTGTTATTTCCTCATTTCAGAGGATAGTTCAAAAATGCGATACACTCCTACAGGTTCCATGAAACCTGATGAACCAATGTGTTTCTCACATTCATGACCTTTGATGCCTTTACTTTTGCAAATCTGCATATTTTAGACATCACTTTGACATCTAGCATGTTACCTGTATCAATTGATATCACAGCAACACATCCATTTAACGAGGAGTGTCCTCTTTGTTGTCATGTGCCATCAACCGACACACAATGAACAATTTCTTTCATTCTAATCTCCAATGCAGCTTCATTCATGGCTGTATTTGCAATTGTAGCAGCAGCGCACAACCTAATTTTTTTTCAATATATCCATAAGCTCTTTTAGATGGAGCATTCACACCAATAGATGAACACAATTTTTTTGCTGTGGAATATCCTCTGACTATGTCTCATACCAAACACAAATGATGTATTGATGCAATGCATTTTGTTTTGTTTTTCAGATGAGCAGAAAGAAAAGGAAAAATCATAGTGTTGACATTTTAATTGCACATTGAGTGCTAAAG
This sequence comes from Cheiracanthium punctorium, assembly GCA_038373885.1. NCBI lineage: Eukaryota > Metazoa > Arthropoda > Arachnida > Araneae > Cheiracanthiidae > Cheiracanthium > Cheiracanthium punctorium. The sequence goes on along the minus strand of JAWZYV010000133.1, from coordinate 655 downwards.
CAAACACAGATTCTGGCACAAGACTCATGCCACTTTCAAAACACACAGGGCAGCAAATGAAATTGAACTATTGAGAATATGGAAATCAAAAATCACGTTTCCTTGTTTGTCTTCCATTGCAGACTGAAATACTTTTAACTTCGATTTGCTTGCAGTTGGTGTAGTTTCAACAACACGATTTTGCATGCTGTCTTCCACACTTTTCGTAAATCTGTTGCAAACAAATTTATGTTTAGGGGTACACTTTTTATTCTTTTTAGAACTCATATTTATAATATAGTCATGAATTATTCAATTAAAAATTGAAAGTGAATAAACATTAGAGTGACTACGGGGTCTTTTGCGAAGAGAGCATCCATTTCCTCCATATATTTAAATGACCTTCGCCCTGCACCACTCCTGTTATTATTGTCTTTCACTTTTTTATATTGTGAAAAGAAGTTTTTAAATTTCTTTTCGCATTGCAGGGGAGTCAACTCGTACCCATGCTCATTCATTTGTTGGGATATGTCCTCCCACACAACTTTTTTCGGTACTTTGTTGATTTGAATTTTTCAGAGTTTTCTCCCTATAAGCTAAGAAAAAGTTGTGTAGCAAATTCATTCAAAAAAAAAAGGCTGCTTTGGATGTAGATGTTTCTGTAAAGAAAAAAAAA
>JAWZYV010000132.1:0-21021 GCA_038373885.1 Cheiracanthium punctorium | reverse complement strand
TGCGGTTTTCAAAAACACAAGTATCATTCTCAAATCTAAAATAGGATATGGATCTCTTACTCGAATACTTTTTTTGGAGGGTGTACATCCACACCTTCTTTTTGCTAAACGGTGTAGTCTCAGGCAATAATTCAGTGCAAACTCATGATTTCAGTGCAAAAATTTGAATAAAACAATGACATATTAACATTTTACATTGTTATCGCTGAGTATACTGTGGAAATCGGATTTTTTATATTTTTTATTCGAGAGTTGAAAATAGGAAGCAAAATGACTGCATAAATATTTTTTGCGACTTATACTTTTCGCGACCGTCCAAAAATAGATCGCTGCGCGTTCATGGGTTAAGCAATTCTAAATCGATGTGGAATACATGCCTCGAATTCGTTAACTCATCCACTCGTACCACTCGTTTCGTGCGAAAAGTGGAACATGCGTGATGAGAGTCCTAGCTTGTTTCGAGTTTAAGAACAACTGCAGTGTATTCAATTTCGATGCCTGTTGGATGCGCTTGTTTACCCTGTTCGAAATGTAAAAAAGGAACATCCATTGCATTCCTTTAAAAAAATCAATTAATTCGAGGGAATACTATTAAGATAACACTACTTTAAAAACAAAGCTTTTTCAAAAGTATTTGAAAAAAAAAAGGAATATTATTAAAGTTCAAGTCCAAAATGCGCATGACCGACATCCATTTTGCGAATCATTAGTTGATTCGTCTGCAAAATGGATAGGCTCGAGTGCCGCTAGCTTCTTCCATTTTCAAGTCCTATACTAAAGTATTGGGAAAATACGTGAATGAATCCTAAAAAATAGACTCCAAGAATTGTCAAGCCTATGTGCCTATCTTCGCGTACCCGCCATCCCTGAAAACAATGCCCTCATCTAGTGATTTCGTGTCTAAGGCATGGACACTACGCCCATCTCTTCAACAGGATTCGCATACGAATCCTTAACTGGCTAAAATTCCGAAATTTTGAAAAAAAAAAATGCCCTACTGTTTGAGATATTCCGGAGAACACCTGTCCGTGTTTTATTTTAAAAAAAGTGGGGGGGGTCACTTTTAACCCTTTAACACGCAGTGTTCCCGCTCTTGGAAACAAACTCTGAGGTTTTGACTGTTGCCAGTCACGAAGAATAGATTGGATTTCTATAAAAAGAGTGGCGGGTGACATAGCTGCACGAGAATTCTTTACTTTTTAGAACGTCCTTTCCCGTCAAAAAAGGGTCACGATTCTTTTTAACAACACTGACATCTGCTGAAAAATGGAAGAATGCGAGAACAGCTGGATAGATGGCCCCACGCTGAAAAAAGGGCAGCCGTTGCCCTTTTTTCAGCATTGGGAAAGGGTTGCGCCTCAAAGGGTTAACATAATCAGATCATTTAGAACTGTATTTTATAAGTTCGGTATTTTAGGAAGTCCAGAATTCGAACGAACCCTGTGTAAGTTACGATAGCCTGAGTGGAGCGGGAATCACCCAAACGTTGAATCATGAACACTCCCGAAGTATTTGACATATTTCCGACTACGCGGGGCCGTCATGCATTTTGTCTCGGCACTTGAACGAGTATAAAAGGATCAGTCTGGTGGCGCAGGGCAGGCGCGTAGCCAGGAAAATTTTTCGGGGGGGGGATATGAACTTATATGTGCATAAATAGACGGAATTTCATCACTAATCCAAAAATTTCGGCCCTTCGCTACGCCCCTGCATTTGGCTATGAATTTTATAACTCTGCTTTTGTTTTCAAATAGGAAGTACCCTGCATTTAAAACGTCTTAAATATAATTGTATGAAATGATTCTACATATATAATAAGGAAGAATTTCAGAATTATATGTATTGCATTAAAATAATTCTGATAAAATACTTGCAATATTCTTGAGGGATGCTTTAATGTGTACAAGGCTTTGTATATATGGCCTATGGTTGAATTAAAGCTTACAAATTCTAAAGTGTTTAAAAAAAATTCTGGATGAAAAAGGAAGACTTTTTTATCTATCATTTTTTTTCTGCCGAGGGGGGGAGGAGTTGGGGCGTCGTTTTGATTAAAAAAAAAAAAAAACTGGACGCCAAGACCTAAGTCTTTCAATTCCCTGTATGGGGGGTGGTCTTGTAAATATTTATGGGATATACGAATGAAATGTCAGAAGACAGAAATTTTGGAGCTGATTGTCAGGTAAACTCTTTTATATATACCCTTCCCGTAGATCTGCTAATCTTTAAATTATTTTCACTATTAAGAATAACATACCTGAGAAGAATAAGCTCTTTTATCTGACCAAAAAATCTCGAATACTTGAATGAAGCCGTTATGATTGCAAAAACAAAATAATTTTAAAAAGCATTGTTTTTAACTCTCATGGGCGGGGCTCCTACTCTGTAGACGCCCTTCTTCAAACCCATTGTGTAAGATCTTAAATCCAAAAAATGTTTTCTGGCAAAATAATTCTGAGCGAAGTCAAGCTTACCCTTATGAAAACTAGTTTTCTATTGCCATTGTTTTATTGATACATATATAATTGTAAGATTGAAAACTGAAGCGAATTCGATAATGTCACAGAAATATTTCTACACATCATTGCCTCTAGCTCGTACTTTATTAATATAATTTTGTGAAAACTCATGTCGAGTTTTCCTGCCTGAGAAGAATGAGCTCAGACTTTGGCGAAGAAATCCCGAGTACTTATCGAAAACCGTGGTAATTATAAAAATAAAATGCTTTACGAAATCAATGTTTTTACTTTCATGGGCGGTGTCTCTATTCTGTGCACGCCCATTTTATGAAATTATCTTAAACCAAGAAATGTTTTCTGGCAAAAGACTTTTCTGACTTTTTGTGTGCGTTTCCTTTATCATTTTATGAATGATTTTTTGCATTCTTCATTCTGAAATTCGTTTAAGTTTAACGAAATGTAGGCATTAGGGGTAGGCGTTACCTTTTCACTTTGGATACGCCTCTTGTGTTTTAAAACGGGGAACAACACAAGAAGCGTAGCTGAGTTAATAAGTGTTATAAAATGTAGTTGTTAAAAATAATATGTAAGAGCTTTCACCAATAAGGTATGAATAAAATAGTGTAACTTTGAAAACGTATTTTATGGCCCAATGCTGATTGGGAGTGAAAAAGAAAAAAAAAATGAATGTAATAAATGATGAGCGCTCTTCTTAGGTTTATGCTTATCGGGCCGGCCTACACAGTAAAGCTTTTCTCAGATGTAACAGGGTCCTTTTATGCTGATTTCTTTCCAGCTTTTATGGAATCACTATAGATAGAAGTTATTAAAATAATAATTCGCAAATTTGATTATTTTGTAATTTTTTCTTTCTTTTTTTTCCCCCAACGGTGAGCCCTTCCAGCGTAGGGATTCGATACTGAAACGGTCAAAAGTGTTGGCCATTTTAGCATGCTAGCATCCGATATACGGCCAATTTTACCCCCTTTAAAGGGACGGACGAAGTGGGAGTACAATCTGGGACGGCTTTTTTTTCAGGTTGTAAAGTTGACAGCTTCCAGTGTGTATTCGAATGCGATCTAACTATTGAAGAGTACGGGTTGCACCACGCAAAAAGGGGATCTATCGCAGAGAGGATATAGGTTCGTCGGAATGCTCTGCGGTAGCTGAGAGCAGACATACGAGCGGAACAGTAAAACAGCTTTAGTGGCTGAGAATAGAGATACGTCTGCAAAGGGTTAAACCTTTTTAATACAAATAACGTGTTCGTGAAATAACCTGTTTCCCCCAGTGTGAATAAAAAAAATCCAATTAGCAGAAACAATTATTTTTTTCAAAATCTTCCCACCCATTTACAAAAAAAAAAAAAAAAAAAAAAAAAAAAAAATTGAAGGGAAAACATGCAAATCATGTTTCATTAACTTTGGTTTTATTTTAAAGAAGCGCGAGAAATTGTAAAATTTATACGCAATTTTTAAAATTATGTATAAAAAAATATAATTACATACTTCTTTCATTACGAATAGCTCTATATGTGATTGACTAGAGTTTAGTAAAATCGCTATTTGGAATCTTAAAATAGCAATAACAAAATTATAGAAACGAAAATAATTTTGTATGTAACAAGTTTTCTTGAAATAAATAACAATTTTGAAGGTAGACTAACAAAGAATGTTACATTTTATTAAAATTTAAACGCTTTAAAATAGATCGACCGGGCAACCACAAATTGCATTGAGATAAATATAATACAAATTATTCAGCCGATTTCTATGTCAAACGCATGACGACTGTCCATTTAACTTATCAAGAGAACCAGAGCAGACCTGCTCAGGTTATTATTGAAGATAGATTGGTATTGACCCTTCTGTGCCGCAAAGACGCCGCTCAGCGAAGCAAAGCGGACTCCGCGCGGAGATAGAGGTTTTCCGGACTATCAGACAAAAGCAGATTCCGCAGACGCCAGCATTTTTAGCATTTTTTTTTTTTTGAGCTATTTTAAATATAAATATCTCATTTTTTTCTGAAGATTTCTTCTGTATTTTTTATAACTTGAAAGCAATCATAGGAAAGTAAATATCTCAGAACGTGTATTCCATTCTCCTGTATTTTCTTAAACTTTACATTAAATTTTCTGCCATTAAAAATAAGAAAGTACTGAAAAGAAAACATAAGTATTTTTATTCTTCCAATATCTCTAAAGTATCCGTTTTGTATTGTTGATTCATCAGACGCTTATGCAAGTATACTTGTATAAGCTGTACATCTTTATACATGAAACATTCATGCATTTGTTTCTAATACGATAATTATAAAATAAGATATATAATAGATATTTTGTTTCGCTGCAGAAATATCGTTTTATTAATTATTTTTTATATCCTTTGCGTGGTATAAAAGTTCACAGGTTTTAAGAAATGTTTGAAATAGGGGTGGCTTTTATATGGCTTATTCTTTTGGTTACGCCTCTGTTAGCAGTAGTTCAAAATAACCTTTTAATTTATAAATAATGAATTTACTTATTCAATGAATCCGACGAATTAGAAATTTGCTATCTAAAATCACTAGCTGTCGAAATTCAGTTTTAAGAAAATTATTTTTCATAAAATTAAAATTTTTAAATATTACTTTGGTAAATGATGTAAGCTCCTCCCACTTTGAAATAAGCTCCTCCCACCAAAAAATAATTTTTGATAATTCTTAACTATAATGGATTCAGTATTCGATTTTATCGCTTCAAGATATCTTTCTCTTTTTCCTTGGCGTTTATAACTACAAAACCCTCCCTTTCAACGTTAACCCTTTAACGCGCAGTGTTCCCGATCTGGGAACACCAAACTCTGACGTTTTGACTGTTGCCAGTCACGAAGAATAGATTGGATTTCTTTTAAAATAGTTGCAGGTGACATAGCTCCACGAGAATCCTTTACTTTTTAGCACGTCATTTCCCGTCAAAAAATTGTCCCGATTATTTTTAACAGCACTGACATCTGCTGAAAAATGGAAGAATGCGAGAACATCTGGATAGATTGCCCCATGCTGAAAAAAGGGCAGCCGTTGCCATCGCTCGACTTAACTACCAGCAAGATGGCGGACGATCGAAACGTTCATCGCATGTCACAGATCGAGAGACCCTTTTTTTGATGCAGCTGGCTGTGCCGCACAGCCAGCTAAAGCTTTTAGCTAAAATAATCAAAATTTGATGAAATATTTTTAGCTAAAATAAGCAAAATTTGATAAAATCTCCTACTTCCAATAGCTTTAAATTAAGCTAATAATTAACCCTATTAGTTGTCTACTTCGGGAGAAATTAAGCAAAATCACTGAATTTCATGCTCTTTGAAAATCAATCTTCGCGATAGCTCCATCTCCTGAGTTTAAAATTCACTAAAAAGAAATTAATGTAAAAGATCCTATTTTACTTCCATAAAAGGGATGTATATGTCAATCTTCTAACTAACCGCCCCCTCCCCCGACGAACTTGCATGAATCCTCCACTGCTTTTGACCCTATTTATATGCATTTTTTACAGTTTAGTTATTGCATAGATAACAAATGTGTTTTATGAATATAAATATAAATTCATATGCATGCATTAAATGTATATAAATAGGGTCAAAAACGAATAACTAAGCTCAAGAGGCGGAGAATGGGCGCAGCCTGATTTTCAAAAAACGTGACATCCGGTGATAATGGCAAATATTTGGCTGAATTCCTTGTGAACTAGACTACTCCATAGATAGAAATCCGTAATAATGGCCTATTTTAATTCGGATGGGGGGTGGTGGTGTCGTTCATTAAATTGGAAGCCAAGTTTCAACTGTACACTCAATAGCATATTGTAGGCTAAACAATATGTCAGCCTTCCCCCTGGATACGCCTCTATACAACTGCCTCTGTACTCACAAACTTAGTTTATTCCATATTTCATTATATAAAATATAAGAAGATGCATATATACCTGTCCTCTGGTTGGAACACGCATTTAACTTTTCCCATTGGAAAGAAAAAGAGGAAAAAAATAAAGTAAAGAAAAAAGAGAAGAGTGAATCCGTTTCTGCAATTCTTCGGACGCATATAACAACCGGACGATTGCCAAATTTCGAGACAAGTGATTACACCTTTCGTATTTATGCGTTCCCACACACACATTACCTTCTTTTTTTTCTTTTTTTTTTGAGCTGCTAGATTATGTCCTCCCTCTCTTGCTTGCAGCTAATGAAGGGTTACTGCATTATAGAGAAATACGATTTTAATGACTGGCCATCAAGATCGAAGGATCGAAGTCACTGACCGATCACTTGTGCCACGAAAACGCGAAGATATCATTTCCTTTTTGTTTTTTTCTTTTGACTCCCTACTATATTATTATCAAACACAGGTACGCAGCCAGGCGGGGTGGGGGTGGGGATTGAGGGGCTACAGACCCCAGAAGTTTCAAATATGCACGGTTATATACAGGAACGGATTTAGGGAAAGAGGGGCTGCAGCTCCTGCTTACGAGCATGTGCTTCAAAATTCTTCAAGAGGTTAGAAAAACAGTAGGTCGTGGGTTAAATGCGAAATAATATAAAAATTTGTTCAACTGTTTTTTTTTTTTTTTTTTTTTTTTGTATATCAGTAATGAAGCACGCAACATTCGTCGAACATCAAAGAAAAATAATTCATTCAACCTACAGTTTTACTAATCCTATTTTTCTTTGTTTTTGCACATTTTACCTTTGCTTGTTTCAATATTTTGCTGAAAGTTTTACGCTAAGTATCTGGAACAGCTTTCCTGAATTATAACTTCCATACAAAGTTTTTCTGTTGGCATCTACATCGGTCACATTGAGTGCGTAGACTTACTGGGTGTTGACGCCTCCAAAAAACACATCTTCAAGAAATGTATCAGAAAGTTTTAACAATATTTGCAGATATTACGCTTTCCCCCCTTCTTATTATCCTAATATGTTACAATAAGTTCTTCTTTCATAATAAATTCCTGTAATTTTATTATTATATACTTTATTTTTGTGGTGCGGATTTAAACTATTAATCATTAATCTATTTCTTTCTTCAGCCAATTTTAAAACCCGATTTTGGGGCGTTAATATAGAGGAAATGAAGATGAATAAACTCATGTTCTTGAACAGTTTTAAATCCTAATAATGAAGAAAACATACTGTGCGTTAAATTTTAATTGATAAAATGTTTAAATATTTTTTATTGTAATCAGGAAAGCACAAAACGTTCATCAAGAATTAAAAAGGTTTATTTAGCATGTAATATCAGTAATAAATTTAATCATTTTTGCACGTTTTGAATTTTTTGTTTCAATTTTGATACTTAAAATGTTTTATGCTAAATATCTCTTATACATTATTTGAATAAATGTTCTGGAGTCGTCAAAGTGGACCAAATTGAGGGCGTAGACATATTGAGTGTTTATGCCTTTAAAAATAATACTTTATTCAGAAAATATTAATTATTTTATTTTTATAATATTTGCAGAGATATTATGTATTTTTCTTTTTCTCCTTAATATTTTGCAGAGATGATTTTGCAATATCATCTTCTACTATAATTAAATGCAAGTAATAGCTTAATAAATAGATAATAAAAAAAGAAAAATTTTAATTTTAATCTATTCTATTAATAAGGAAATTCTTGCGTGGTGTGGTGACAGTAGACCGCGAGAAAGAGGGGAGATATTTTACTTGCGTTTGAATTAGATTTAGATCCAAATCCTTTGTTTAAAACGAAAGTTATTACGCCCTAAAGAATTTCGAAGCAAGCAAATAGAAATTTTGAATTTTGAGAGGATGTTTAATTTTATATGGGGGACATTTTGGGACATCCTGTATATATATATATATATATATATATATATATACAGGATGTCCCAAAAAGGCGGTAACGCGCTTTAATTCTTTATCTATTAGAAATAAAAACATTCAAAATAACGCAGCAAAAGACAATAAGAAAAATTTCCTCGCGTGAAATGTAAAAAGTTAAACATTTTTTCAATTTGTATACGATCCTTGAACAGCAGCAACAAAAAAAAAAATAATAATTAGTAAAATGTGCTCAATTCACTAGCTAGGCAATGTAATAAATTTCAAGCTTTCATAGTGAAACGTTTCGGAAATATCTTTAAGAGCCGTTGCAAAAGCAAATCGGGCACGTCAATAGAAAAAAGTTCCCATCACCATCTGAGAATTTCATGATTTTTTTTTTCTTGTGTTTCCTTAACCAAGGAAAGAACAAATCTGATATATTTTAGATTGACCTCTTTTAGTTTTGGAGTTATGGGGGGATCAAAGTACCCCAGAGGAGCAACGTCGAATTAATTTAGGGCCATTTTTGCCACATTATTGTCTCGACTGTGACTGGCTCAGAGGTGCTTCAGAGATTTTTTTCAATTTATCCTATAATATACCTTGTATATTAACTTCTCAAATTGAAAATTCATTCGAAAATTCTCAGAGCCCCAAATTAGGGCCCCCCAAAATACCCCCAATTTCATAAAACATACAGTTTTAAAGAATGCTTCAAATCTTGGCTCTGACGTGATGCAGAAAAAAGTTTTGCACAGTGCAGTTATATATCTTCATATAAAGTGAATCCAATGTTAAAACTTTTTGAAGGCCCTCAGGGCCCTCCGGTACGGGGCCCCAAACAGGGTCCTTAGCGCTAATTTACGCAATTTCGAAGCATTGGTACAGCTGAAGCCGACTTCCCACAGGAGAACTATTGACATGGAGATGTAGTATCAACATAGTAGTTTGATATTATGAAAAAACATTTCATGAAGGTACAACTGTTTCCAAGAAAAATCCCAAAAAGTACCTCCCTATTCGGGATATTCCACTGGACGCATGGGGCATTTCGGCGTTACTTTTAGAAGTTAATCGACAGTGGCAATATTGAAATTTAACTTATTCTTCATATATCTCCAATATATCCTCCATATATCACAAATAGTTATTTTACAGGGGCACTCATAAGAATTACATTACGCTGTATGGGGATCTCTGTAACTACTGAACCGATTCGAAAAATTTTTTCACTGATTGAAAGCTACTTTATTCCTGAGTAATATAGGCTACCTTTCAACATGCAGCATAACTTTTTCTTTTACAGGGACACTCAAAAATTCTAGCACATGACGCTGTATGGACATCTCTGTAACTACTGAATCGATTCTAAAGATCATTTCACTGAAAGCTACACTATTCTTGAATAACATAGACAAAATTCATGCATGCAGCATAATTTACAGGAACACTCAAAATGATTCGTAAACAATTGTCGTAACTGTCTCCATTCGCTACTCAAATTTATTCAAATTTTTGAACAGTGCAGTTATATATCTTCATATAAAGTGAATCCAATGTTAAATATTTTTGAAAGCCCCCAGCTTTGCGGCCTCTACCTTCCAGTCATTTTTAGAGGCATCGCAAGAGCAAATCAAGTAAAAAAAAAAGAAGAAAGTTTCAATCACCACCTCAGAATCTCATGATTTTTTTTCTTGTGTTGCCTTACCCAAGGAAAGAACACATCTGAAATATTTTTGATTTAGCTCTTTTAGTTTTGGAGTTATGGGGGGTCAAAGTACCCCAGAGGAGTGACGAATGTAGGGCCATTTCTGCCATTTTACTCTCTCGACTGTGATTTGCTCTTTTTTTTAATCTGATAATATACCTTGAATATTAACATCTAAAACTGAAAATTCATTTGAAAATAGGCAGAGCCCCCAAATAAGCCCCCCCCCAAACATCACCAATTTCATAGAAAATACAGTTTTAAAGAATGCTTTAAATCTTGGCTCTGACGTGATACAGAAAAAATAAAAATTCCCGGGCCCCTCGATACGGGGCCTCAAACATGGTCCTTAGAGCTAATTTATGCAATTTCGAAGCATAGGTACAGCTGGCTCTGACTTCGCACATGAGAACTATTGGCATGGAGTTGTAGTTTCAACATAATAGTTTCATATTATGGAAAGATATATTTTTTGATTATTGTGTTAAATTTTTCTTGAAAACGGTGATGATTTCAAAAAATATATCGGGGGGCCCTGGGAGCCTTCAACAATTTTTAACATTGGATTCATTTTATATGAAGATATATAATTGCACTGTTCAAAAATTTGAATGGAGTTTAATAAAATTTGAATAAATTTGAGTGGCGTATGGAGACAGTTACTACAATGTTTACGAATTATTTGGAGTGTTCCTGTAAATTATGCTACATTCATGAATTTTAGCCTATGTTACTCAGGAATAGTGTAGCTTTCAGTGAAAAGATCTTTAGAATCACTGTTCAAAAATTTGAATGGAGTTGAATAAAATTTGAATAAATTTGAGTGGCGAATGGAGACAGTTTCGACAATGTTTACGAATCATTTTCAGTGTTCCTGTAAATTATGCTACATGCATGAATTTTAGGCTATGTTACTCGGGAATAGTGTAGCTTTTAGTGAAAAGATCTTTAGAATCGGTTCAGTAGTTACAGAGATGTCCATATAGCGTCATGTGCTGGAATTCTTTTGAGTGTCCCTGTAAAAGAACTAGTAATGCTACATGCTGAAAGGTAGCTTATAATACTCAGGAATAGTGTAGCTTTCTATCAGTGAAAAAAAATTTCGAATCGGTTCACTAGTTGCAGAGATCCACATTCAGCGTAATGCAATTCTTATGAGTGCCCCTGTAAAATAACTATTTGTGATATATGGAGGATATATTTGAGATATATGAAGAATAAGTTAATTTTCAATATTGCCACTGTCGATTAAACTTCTAAAAGTAATGCCGAAATGCCCGCATGCGTGCTAGTGGAATGTCCCAAATAGGGAGGTACTTTTGGGGATTTTTCTTGGAAACAGTTGCACCTTCAAGAAATGTTTTTCATAATATTAAACTACTATGTTGATACTACATCTCCATGTCAATAGTTCTCCTGTGGGAAGTCGGCTTCAGCTGTACCAATGCTTCGAAATTGCGTAAATTAGCGCTAAGGACCCTGTTTGGGGCCCCGTACCGGGGGGCCCTGGGGGCCTTCAAACATTTTAAACATTGAATTCACTTTATATGAAGATATATAACTGCACTGTGCAAAAATTTTTCTGTATCACGTCAAAGTCAAGATTTAAAGCATTCTTAAAACTGTATTTTTTATGAAATTGGGGTATTTTAGGGGCTCTGAAAATTTTCGAATGAATTTTCAATTTGAGAAGTTAATATACAAGGTATATTATAGGACCAATGAGGAAACGTCCGTAGGCCTCTTTCGGAGTGCACAAGCAGGCCCGGTAGAATCACGATGGCCGCGTTCCAGCACTTCGATACGTCATCTAATGGCCGAATCTAACCAATGAGGAAACGTCCGTAGGCCTCTTTCGGAGTGCACAAGCAGGCCCGCTAGAATCATGATGGCCCCGATGCTAGCGAAGTTGCAGGCCAAACTTTAGGGTGCTAGCGAAGTCGCGGGCAGTATTGGATTTATATGGGATCTTGAGTGGTTTACATGGGTTTTATATGGGGTTTTGATATTTTCCGCGGGCTGGATCAAAGCGTGGCGGTCCACATCCGGACAGCTGGTCAGAGGTTGCCCATATGTGCTTAAAACGGCTTAGGCGCTTTTACATTTCTCACTCAAGAATTCGCTTTGTAATCTTTAATGTACAAATCATACACGTTTTCTTACCTATATGCTTTCACGACTGACAAAGTGCATAATCAATGCATCAAGAATAGCATTTATTATCTAAATTCCTGTGTTATGAACGATGAAATGTATGGCGGGAGGGTGGTTGTATGTCTATCGAAATGATCATTCCCAAAATACAAATACCCCTTTAATATATTTTATAAATTTTGTTGAAGTATATGTTATTCGTACTTAAAGCTTTAGATTTTTAATACAGGTAAAATAATTCATGCATATAAAATTTCAAACTTATATAATAAGACGATCTCTCACTTATACAACTCTCTGAGTTATTCGACTTTTTTTCTACGTTCTCCTGAAAGTCGTACGAGTGAGTGAGAAGTCACTATGTTATTAAAGATCACAAGATAAAGCTCTCCATTGAAAATAGTGCCGTTAATAAATAGTGCAGTTAATAGTTCTACTATAAGAGTACTCAAAATAATTCTGATACATTACGATCAATGGCAGCTTAGAGAATATAATTCATTTCAAGAACAGTACAATAAGTATAAAAATGTTTGTAACAGTTTACTATTCAGTTAAATGATTGAAAAAAAAACCTTTTAAAGCTCTTTGACAGGGTCTCACAAAATTACATTTATACTGATAACACATTGCTTTTTTTAAAATTATCTCCGAAATCTCGCCCGATTTAATCACAACACATCGCCAAATTTGGCTCAAAAATATTGTTTTATTCGAAAATGTTTTGTAATCGATGCACTTGGCGTGATTCGTCTTTCTTTTTAATTTCATACATTATTTATCACCCAACCTTAACATGGTATTAAATATGGCATCCTTTAAACGCTATTTTTATACTGGAAAAATTTTTCGAAGTGTAATTTTGAAGTCATAAAAACGTTACCTGTACTTTTATTACTAATATTAGTAGTTTGGGTACACAGATGCCAGCATTAAAGGATAAAAAATAATAAAATATTTTAGAAGTAAGATCCCAGCAAACACACACAGGTTCTCTGAACGTCTATTAACGTTCAGAAGACGTTCAGAAAACGTCTTCTAAACGTTTATAGACGTTCAGAGAACCTGTGTGTGTTTGCTGGGATATGTTTATACTGCTTTGTTCTACTAGCAACTTGTTCTACAATCAAAATTTTCGACTATTTTAATCATATTTAATATGAAAAAAATGTCATTTATATGTAAGAAAAGATATGCTTTTCACTAAATACAAAATAATTTTTAAAAAGTTTCATTTACAATGTTTGGAAGAGTTTTAAAATCATAGTGATGCCATTGAAAAATCATAAAAAAGAGCTTTTTTCATAATTTTTTTATTACATTTACGTTATTTGACTTAAAATAACACCATTTCATTGAAAAAAAATTTGGGGGGATTTTCCATAGGGGGAATAAAAGGGTTAACCAATTTAGGGACGCTCCAATTCTAGAATTTTCCCTGTTAGTCGAAACAACTTTTGAACGAAATTTTTTCCTAGCGTTAATTCACGAGGTTTTCAATCTCTATTGTATAAAACACTTTAACATGACCAAACTTTTCCCTTTCTAAGCATATATTTTTAAAGAAATGATCACTTGCTCGAACAATTGTCGTCAAAATTTACCAATTGTTGCTTGGAGAAAGTCATGAAAACTGTCTGATCACAAATAGGTTAAATATCTGTTACTAAAAACTAATTCAAAGACTTTACTGATATTTTTTGGACACATTTTCAAGGAATATCAAAAAATCTATACCGGAGGCAAAGAGGGGATTTTTTCCAAGTACTTATATATTTATGCAGGCGACTATACAATCACTCAAGGAAGTATTATAAGTGTGTGAGAAATTTCCTACGTTATATTTTTTGACTAACTGAACGATTTAAAAAAAAAAAAACCTACATCTTAAAAAGAAATATGAGAATTTCTTATTATATTCTACATTCTCTCAAAAAAGTATTTGAGTAGAGATCAAACAGAAACATGGTTAAATGGTCAAAACTTTTTCCATGCAAATAATGAAAGATGAATGTATTAACCATACTTACGAAAAAAAACAGACAACTGATATCTTTACATGCTATGTCACTGAAAATGGTACACGGGCGAAATGTGAAGGTTCTGGGTTCGTGTCCCATCGCGCGTCTTCGACCTAACCGTTCGGAGTTTTCCGTGGTTTTCTCCGAAATTTAGCGTAAATACGGATTAGGACCCCTTAGAAAACTCCCCACGGAGGGGCACTCCCCCTTGCGTTGTCCTACTTAGGAGGATTTATAACAGGGTTCGAGCCAAGAACACAAATTCGATATACATGTTCATAACAACAACAAAATATCTTCACAATATACCCTCTGTTTGGCGCTCAAGTTTGGCATTTAGGAGAAAATTCCTTTCTTTATGTTATCTATAAGTTACTGACCTACCTTAAAGTTAAGCTAATAAAAGTTCTGTCAAATGATTTTGTCACTATCACTGGGTTTATTCGTAAGCGACAAACTCGTTGCACGAGTTTTCGAAAGAAAACTGGAATGCGTTTGTTCAGTGCTATCAGTTTCTGTAACCTTTACGAACAACTTTAAGTTTTTTAGTTTCGTCGCCTAGGAGATATGCTTGTTTACAATTCGCGTCTGTTGTTATTTTTGTCGAGGAGAGATTTTAGTACATACTCATTATAAAATCAACAGAATTTTAAAAGAAAGAACACCCATTATTGAAGTGCACAGATCATAATTTAGAAATTTCAACTTAAAACTGCATTTTTTCAAAAGTATTTCGCAAGAGAAGTTCAAATGTACCTAATAACCGTTTAAATCAACTTCAATCTGAACACTAAAAGTACGCACTTTTGAATTTACAAAAATGAAAAATACAGAAAATGATTGCCTTTGAAAAATTCTGTACTTTCGTTGCAGTTTCTAGCGTGTGCATGCATTTCCTCCTTTAAAAAATAATATTTGCAGCTTCAGAAAACGTAAAATACTTAAAACTCATAAGCTATTTCATAACAACAACGTGCAGCAAGTCCATCTTCTCAGCAAACTAAGCCCCACCAGTGGCATAGCGCTAGCGATTTGAGCCGGGTGACGGAAGGTACCTGGTTCGAAACCAGGTCGCGTTCGCAGACCTAAACGTTCGGAGTTTTCCATGGTTTTCTCCGAAACTTTACGTAAATACGGGTTAGGACCCCATAGAAAGTCTCCCACGGAGGGCAATCCCAATCCCGGCCTAGATCTCTAGCGTAGATAATTGGCCGTAACTCACATTTCCATTTCCATTTCTCAACAAAATAAATAAACCTAGCCCCGTATTCACTTAGTTTGAAACTAACTGCACTCAGTTTTGTATGCGAACGCTGTAGTTTATAAACTGAATGCACTCAGTTTCGTTTACGAACACCTTAGATGGAAACTCCTTTCACGAGTGTAACTGGTTTTGTCGTTTACGAATGCGGCCAGAGTCAAATGATGCGTTACTAGTGCGACGTTAATGATTGGAAGAAATGAAGCTTGTACAATCGAGATATTTCCGATTTATGTGGGCATTGTCTTTGCATCTCAACACATAAGAGGCTATTTAAGATACTTGGTTTGACCTACGTGTCATTTAGCTGCTAGATACATACTAAGTACGTTACCCCATTGCTGTGGGCAAATTTCAGCTGTACGGTTATTTTCTGCTCTTAGCTGCATGTAGTGAAGGAATTGAATTTTTTTCAAAGTAAGGCCAAAAACATAACACAAAACTTCAACTTTTCCTTAAAGTTTCCGAAAATATAATTTGCTTCAAAGAGCAGGAATGTAGAAGGGGGGGGGGGTAAAATGCCTCCTCACTTTTTGAAAGTCATTATTGCGTATTATGTTGATTTTGTATAAAAATTTGCTTTATCTCGCATTTAGTTTTCTGAAAACTGCATGTTTTTATTCTAACTCCAATGTTTGATTACCATTTTTGTTCTACAGAGATATTTGCTTATTAGGTAGTGGACTGCAAATGGTAAAATTAACTATAGATATTGTGAATTATCCAAAAATGACTAACAGAAACTCAATACTGCATCCACTCAAAATATCAGTATTTTTTATTGGATCTCAAAAAATATTGTTGAATAAAGGATAATAATTTTAAAATTCAAAATTTTGTGAAGCAATAGTTAATTCGTAGAATGAATGCAAATGGTGCTGGAATGTTTTATCGATAAATTCATATTGAAGTTTATACTGCAGTTACTTTTTTTAGACTTGACTAAAAAGGTAGTTATCTTAAAATACAAGTGGCTGTTATAAACACAAATCCTCGCATTAAAACTGCTACGCAAAACTCTGTTTTCATGCAAGTACTTATATCAATAATTTTTTTTTTATAAGTTTAGCATAAAACAGTAACTTTCGATGTAGATTATGAACATTCCTTTATTGTATTTATGAAATTTTGTATTTAAGCTAAAACTTAAATATCACTCGAACAACTTATTAAATTGGGCTCACTGCTTAAGATTCAATTAACATTTACTTTTTACTAAATGTTGAATAAGAATTTCGTAAAATTAGAGTATGTAGTTGTAATTAAATTTAAAAATAACAGCAGGAAAAAAGAATCTTTTTATTATAAGCTGAACAGACTGTCTTGCTATTAGTTTACTTTCTGAAATGAGTAACCGCATTTAATGTTATTTTAATTTATCAATTTCGAGAAAATGGTGTAAAATGTAGGACTGAAAAATAGAAAACCATAATAGATTCTTCAAAACCTTTACGAAGTAAACATTTTGATGTCGAAATGTTTCTCTATTTTTGTTTGATTTAAAGCTTTCTTTTTCTATTGCAGAGCTACGTTTACTACGTTAATCTTATTTAGACGTCATTGACCGTGGTTATCATAGTTCTGTATGAGAGGCTTCCTGGCTGACGTATCTATAGACTTGGGAGGCACAAACCAGCAGGAAGCTACAACAGAAGATTTAGTCTGCATTCTAAACATCGCTGATGGATGAAGATAAGTTCTAAGTTTTGCCACTAGCAATGCCTAGTAATTTTGCAAGGTGACTGGCTCATTTGAATGACAGCTGGCTGTGTAGATGTTATATTGTAAAGCTCTTTGTTTAAACTACAAAAATGTACAGTTCTACATTTATCATTCTAAAAGGAATGAATTTCCTGATATATAATTTGTTTTTGTTTAAATAGCTGTATTTGAATCTCATCAAAGCTTTGCTAAAGTCTTTTTCAATGGAATGGAATTTAAAATTGAATACCAGCAGCATTATGCCCGAAGCAAAATCACAAGTGTGAAATTTATTTTGGGGGGGAGGGGAATACATACAGTAATTTTAAGTATTGAAATTTAAAAAAAAAACATTAATTTTAGTTATTCCAATCACTTATTTTCATTTCTGGCTTTGCAGAACTGTTAGGTTAACGGATAAAAAATCCGTTGCGTATCACTATCCGTAAGATAAGTCAATTTAAAATACGTATGTAAACAAAAGTTTTATTGCAAAATAAAGTAAAATATACATTTTATAGAATGAAATAATGTTTAAGAAAACTGTTTAAATTTAGATATTTTAAATTGAAATTTTAAAAAATCTCAATTTTCCCTTATATTTCTGCTAAAATTTTAAAATGTTTTCTCTCAATTTTAATAATTCATTCTACAGATACTCGTACCAGTTATAACTACACAAATTTTCGTGAAGATATGAATCGTAGAAATTTTATCTTGCGGATAGTTCACAAAAAATGCATTTTGAGAAAACTCGGTTTAAATTCACTGTATTGTGTTCAAATATAAAGCTTTCATAAAACGTTTTTATATGCATCTCCAGCTCTAGTTGGGATAATTGTAGGAAATTGGAGTCGAAATTCTCAGAAATAAAGGTTGCAAATAAAATTAAAATTCAAAAACCGATTTTTTTTTTAGCCCTTAATCCTCCTATGACCCCTTAAAAACGAAATTTTCTCTTGATACTATTCACTATTTTTGCACCAAATGTTCATGCACAATGAAAGTGTGCTTAAAATTGTCAAATATCAATGCAATCAATCCAATAAAATATTTAAATTTAGTTTTCCTCACTTTCCTCGTTTTAAAACAATTAATCTACCATATTGTTGCAGAACGTATCACAAATAGTTTCCCGATTCGAAGATTAGAAGTCCAGTGAACATGCAAAGTTCTTGTTTTCAGTCAATTTGTCGGGATGAAATACAAATTTATATATTCTAGAACTTCGACGAACAGTTAGCTGCAAAATTCACCGGAATTAATAAGCAGTAACCCGTATAATAAGTCTAATACAGATGCAATATAGGATGCTGTATTTCACATACGATAAAATCGCTCCAGTCTAAACCTACAGGAAAATGTCAAGCAGAATTCTCTGCTGTATCTCACCACACAATGAATTCAGCCTTCAAAGATGGGCTTCTCGAAACAAAGTGATACTTGTAATACCTCACTAAAGGAACACAATGCAGACTTACAGCTAGCATAGTCAGTGAAGAGTTGAAATGAACTGCTGGGCGCGATCCGCCCTTAGTCTCGGATATTTCAAACAATTCTAGGAGATTCAATTTCTAGAGAAATCGCAATAATTCTTGGCCTTTTATTGTGTAATACTTATGAAGAAAAACATACAGGCCTCATTAACAAAATAGCGCAATCTGTCCACACCACAAGCTTGGTGACTTTGTTGAAAAATTGCGAAATTTGATGCCGAACATAACTTTCCAACTCTGAAGCTGGCTAAACGATATTGTCAGTATTTCTCGACAATTCGAGAAAAGTTTACATTAAACAATGGAGACATCAGAACTCTCCATCTCGCGTATAGATAGGCTGTAGATTGGACTTGTCATATCTCTGATCTTCTTAAATCTCATTTAAGTATTTTACTTTTAAAGGGACGAAATATTTCAACCGTGTAGCCTGTATTGGCGCCTATAAAAATTGATTTGTGCAGGGTGCATGGTTCTAATCTTTCTCCCAGAACATTAATTCAAATTTAATAGGCTTTAACATTTCGTGTATCTTGTTTAATCTTAACTTTTAAAATTTGAGAGTATTATTGGCTGTTGAAAAATGTATAGGTGAAAGAAAAATGCGTTCGCTCTATACTGCTTGGAGTTAAATTGAGCGGTTCCGTCAGAAAGAAATCAAACTAAATTCAGAAACATGCTTAACTTCCACGTAAAAAACTGCAATATTTAATTGTATTAATAGTGTATGGTGGAATCTCAACGCCAACAACATTCTCGAAACAATACATTGGTCCTCGTTTACACTTCGGTAATCTGAACACACAAATTTATCTCTACCTAAAAACTATTTTGAAACACAACTAAGATTGAAACACTAAAAAATGAAATAATCTTTAATATATGCATACCATGAGTGAATTGTGACTTTGAGCGATTGAAAAATAAATCGCAGAGTGGTTATATTTTTAAAGGAGACGACAGATAAATAAAATGTGTGAATATCAAATTTTAAAATCAAAATGGCAAGAGTATTTGCTTTTATAGTGAATAGTCTGTTTTCTACTCGAATAAAAGTAATGATTTTTTTAAAATTGCGTTCATTGATGTATTTTAAGATTTTTATTTCTCAAATAGTCACTCTGTTAAGTTAGTCAGAAATATTAAAGCCCATAAGTGATATTTTTTTACACTTAATATTTGGAGCACTAAGAACTTTACTAATATCATGCGATAATTAAGATTCAAATCGTGTCAGTCTAAATTATAATGAACGTTGTCCACATTGTACAGTACATGTTCTGAGCTATATTAATGTTTCTGTGAATTTGTTGTATTAGAAACGGGCTTCGTATATTCATTTCATTTTACTATTTTCAGTGAAACCTGTACGATTTGACTTTCTTCAAATATGAACAGAGTAACCACTATTTTGCAGTTTATTTATAATCTTGCCTAACCTTTGTATATTAGCATAACAAATTAGACCTGCAAATGAGATTAAAATTCTATCTTCATTTGCATAAAATGATGCAATATAATATCCAGAAAAGGGAATGGAGTGCAATAAATTGTTAGACTGAATTTCCATTATAAGCTCTGTACACAAGACTCATAGCATAACAAAATGAGGCAAATTAGTGACAATGCCAAGTTCCAGCATGAGGTACAACTTCATACCATTTTTCCTTAAAATAAATTCATTTCAAAAATTATCTAGATTACTTGCCTTATTAGTTAGATCAAATTTCGGAAAACATAAATGAAGACAGTTAACGGAAATTTGCTACAGGTGCTTAATTTTCTGAATATAATTTTCCCAAATATTAATAAGTTGAGATTCACATAAGTAGTCGCTTCAGGCAAAGCTTTTCTTGACGAAAACTGTCTTTTCGACAGGTTCCAGTGTAAAAATTAGTTTTTCTTCCAAGTTATTAAGAGAAATCTGAGCTACTTCCTTTTTGAAAATCTAGCAAAATTAGGGATGGACGCGAGATGAAAAATTGGAGTCTCGCGTCTCGCAAAACAGCCGAAAAGCTTGTCTCGTCTCGCAAATATCCCTACATCATAATGTTAAAAATGCTTGTCTCGTCTCTCAAAAAAGCTGTAAATCTGTCTCGTCTCGCAAAAAGTCGTCTCGCGTCCATCCCTAAGCAAAATGTCTTTCTTCAGATTCACTTTGCTATATTTCTATCGCATTTGAAGTGCATTTTATTAGACTATTAGCATCAATATCAGCATCAAATTACTAATTTAGTGTATAATGTGAAATTCTTTGAAAAGTGTATATATCATGTCATCCTCATGTAAGAATGAGAAGTGAACAAAATTTTTCTGAAAGAAATGAATTCTAATTGTTAATTTCATTCATAATTTTTGCACATCAGTAGTTACTGCATAAATATTAATGTTCCTAGCTTTTAAAT
>JAWZYV010000131.1:0-21129 GCA_038373885.1 Cheiracanthium punctorium | reverse complement strand
CCTTTCAGCCCCTGATGGGTCCCTGAGTATTATAGACTTCGCTTTATGCACCTATCAGAAATAGTTCTGTTACAGGGATACTCATAAGAATTACATTACGCTTTGTGTATCTCTGTAACTACTGAACCGATTACAAAAATATCCTCACTGATAGAAAGCTACACTATTCCTGAGTATTATAGACTAAAATTCATGCATGTGGCATACATAGTACTTTAACAGGAACACTCAAAATAGTTCTAATACAGAACGGATTCTAAAACTTTTTCACTAATAGAAAGCTGCACGATTCCTTATTAACATAAGCTAAAATTCATGCGAATAGCTTAAATATTTCTTTTACAAGAGCAATCAAAATAGTTCGCAAATATAGTCATAACGGTTTCTATTCGCCAAATACGTAAAAAAAAAAAAAAAAAAAAAAAAAAAAATTCTAAATTTAGTAACTCTGCATACGCTCTTATTTTAAATGAAGCTTATATATAATTATACATAATTTAAAATAAGTAAAAAAATAAATAATATTTAAATGTCACTTTTGTCTATAGGGCACACATAACTTGTTATTCATACATTCGTTTTTCCCTAGACTTAACTCTAAAGCCGAAGGGGACGAAGTCGCGTCGGCTTTAAATATTCATCCTATTCATAAAGTGATATGAATGATATTCATTCTATTCATATAATTGTATGCGTGCCAGGAGATATAGCATTGGCGCTCTTCGTGAAGTAAACGTTTGGCGTGAATTTTGAAAATGACATTTTGGGCCCAAACTTTCTTTCTATTGTACGGTAGCGTGCAAAAAAACAGATGGGGACACAATTATAGGACAAACAGGACGATTTATTTCACTGTCACAAACACATCCGTAAAAACACAGGGTTACATTCACATTACATTATATTCGCGGTGTTAGGTGTGCTACAACCACAAGGGTCCGTTTAAACTCGCGGTACATCTCCATGCATTCTTCAACACCGTCGCTGTCTCTGCGCCTTCTCGAACTGAAAACAAAACAACTTCTGAAGTATGGCGCCATCGCATGGAGAAGGGTCTGCTCGACGTCATAACAGTCTATACTCCTCCCCTCACGGAGGAAGACGTTTCATGAGTTTGGAGGGAAAAGTTTTTACCTGAAAGTTTGTCAGTCTTCAAAGTTTGTTAAAAATAATTAAGTAGGGCCGACAAATCCTATTTCAGTGCCAGTTCAGTGCCATTCAAGAACAGTGCATTTCCCCAAACAAAAAATTCAATTATAACTACATATAAAAAAGTTGCATAAACTTCACTAATAATCAGAAGATATGACCAAATAATACAATTATTTACAATATTAGTAGAAATATAAATTCAAACAAAACAGATAATAACATTATAATTTCTTAATTGCCTTTAATTTAGGGGAGACGACTTAAGCTGTCAGCATTTTGATGAAGTTTGCCCTTTTTATGAACAACTTCATAATTGTATGGCTGTAAAGTTAGGCCCCATCTTAAAAGTCGCGGATTACTACCGCTGTTTTTCCCTAACCACACTAAAGGATTATGATCCGTCTGAATAATGAATTTGTGCTGTCCACCGAGATAACACTTCAACTTTTGTACAGCATAAATTATTGCTGCACATTCCTTTTCAATAGTACTATAATTTTGTTCGGCGGAAGAAAACTTTCTACTTAAGTACATTATTGGATGTTCGTCGTCATTTTCTACTTGTGATAGGACAACACCAATTCCATAATTGGAGGCGTCGCACTGTACGAGGAACGGTTTTGTAAAATTTGGACTGTGCAACACTGGTCTTTCCGTTAACCTTCTTTTAAGTTCATCGAATGCAGTTTGACATGCTTCCGTCCATCTTATAGCTCACATGCGACTTTTTTCCCTTTAGTAGGTCGGTGAATCATGCTGAAATCACGGAAAATTCGGGAATTTACCTTCGATAATATCCAGCCAGTCCTAGAAATGATCTAATGTGTGTTTTCGTAGAAGGAGTAGGGAAGTCTCTTATGGCTTGGACTTTAACTTCCCCTGGTCTTCGTTTTCCTTGACCAACTACATGACCTAAGCACTTCACGGTCGCTTTTGCAAATTGACATTTTGATGGTTTTATATGCAACTTAGTTGTCTTCATCTTTTCGAATACAATTTTTAAATGCGATATATGCTCTTCCCACGTAGGAGAAAATATGGCGATATCATCGAGATATGGCACGGAAAATTCTTCGCAAGTTTTTAACAGTCCAGCCATCAACCGGCTGAAATCATGTGGAGCATTTTTTAGTCCAAACGGTAACCGTAACGGTTTGAAAATACCAAAGCTGGTACAGAAAGCAGCATAACGCTGAGCTCGTGCCGTTAATGGGATTTGCCAATAACCTCTGGTCAGATCCAGTATAGTTATATAATTTGCATTCGATACCTTTTTCACTAGTTGCTCCATATTTGGTAGTGGAAAATACTGCGTTTTAGTGACGTTGTTCAATTTCCTATAGTCAATGCAGGGTCGGGGATCTTTCCCGGGGACTTCAACTAAGATGAGCGGGGATGAAAAGTCGGATTCGCCTTCCTCAATTATTCCGAGAGTCAGCATCTTTTCTACTTCTTTCTTTAAAATTTCATTTTGTCTAGGCGACAACCGGTATGGCTTTGTACAAATTGGTTTCTCGGATTCCAATTCAATATCATGTTTAGTAAGGTTCGTACATCCTGGCTCATTTGAGAAAATGCCAGAATACTCAGATATTAGAAGTCTGAGTTTCACGTTCACTTTCAGAAAGTCGGGAGTTTGACTCTATGTTTTGGAAAAGTTCAGACTCTTCATTTTTACAGGAGTTCAGCTGCAAGCATGGCATTTCTTCTTCATCAGCATCTGGTTCTTCCGTATATAACAAATTTATATTTTCTGGTCTTTGATAATAAGGTTTCAGCATATTGATATGATGCACATGATTTTTTTCTTTGTCTGGAAATTTAACAACATAGTTTGTTTCAGATAATTGTTGGATAATTTGTCCAGGACCTACCCACTGCACGGACAATTTATTCGGCTTTGAAGGAGCCAGCACAAGTACTAAGTCTCCCTTTTCAAACTTGCGTTCTGTAGCCTTTCGATCATACCATAGTTTTTGTTTTTCTTTTACGTTTTCCATTTGCTGAATTGCAAGATCTTGGCATCTCTTCATACGATTCATAAGTTCAAAGACATATTCAACTACACTACTTTCTGTCTCTTCTTCACCTTTCAACTTTTCGTAGAGAAGCATGATGGGAGTTCTTAAGTTTATTCCGTGAACCAATTCAGCTGGAGAAAATCCGGTACTATCATGAGTTACCGTTCGAAGAGCGAAAAGAGCCTGGGGTAAGATATTTTCCCAGTCTGGTCCAGATTCGAAACATAGGACTCGGAGAATTCTTTTTAGAGTTCTGTGCATTCTCTCCACTGGATTACTTTGGGGGTGATAAACGGAGATTCGCACCACCTTTATTCCAAACCTTTCTAGAAGTTCCGATGTAAGTGCACTCACGAAAGATGATCCCTGGTCGGTCTGCAATTCTTTAGGGAATCCCATGCGACTAAAAATCTGAAGTAGCACATTTACAACAGTGGTCTAACAGAGATTTTCCACAGGGATTGCATCTGGATATTTAGAAGACATGCAAATTGCAGTTATAATGTATCTGTTTCCTGAGGGTGTCACGGGCAAAGGCCCACAAGCATCAACATTTATTTTCGTAAAAATTTCTGTGATAACTGATACGATCTTTAAAGGAGCCTTCTTCTTTTCTTGAGGTTTTCCAGCTCTTTGGCAACTGTCACAAGCCTTCACGAAATTCTCAACATCTCGGTAACAGTTGGGCCAGTAGAAACTTTTAAAGAGTGCATCTTTAGTTTTTGTTGTTCCAAGATGAGCCGCTGTTCCTTCATGACAAATTTTCATTAACTGTTCACGATAGTCCTCTGGAACTACCAGCAGTCGTCTTTCAGTTCCATGTTTGTCTTCCTTCTTATAAAATAACAGTTCATTGTTTAATTCAAATTTACTATTTTCCTTAACTGTAGCTAACTCCATTAGAGACTTTAATTCTGCGCTTCTACTTTGGGCGGACTTGAATTCTTCATGTGTGATCTTCAAAAGATTAGGAGTTTCAACAAAAGGCTCCGGTGATGGTAATATACTTTTTTCTTCATCCGTGATTTCGGTTAGGTCAATGATCTCTTGACAACTTTCATTCGAGATTTCTTGCGATTTCTCCCTTTCGTAATTCTTCTTTCTTCTTAGAACGTGTTTGAACTGCGTTTATCATATGCATTTCCACATCTTTATTTTTCTTCATACTGTCGATCAATGCAGCTGTCTTATTTCCTAACAAATATTCACTTTCTTCCCATTTAGACGGTTGTACTGCTGCTTTCGTTACAACATGCCCAAAACTACCTTCTAATTCTATTTCGGCTAATGGTAGACATGTAGCAGTCTCTATGAATGGTGATCTCACCCACACATATTCACCTGTAAACATATAAGGCTTCACCAACTTAGGGCAAACCAAATCTAATGTGGCTCCAGTATCGCGGAGTATGGAAACTTCTGCACCATTTACTTTACCTAAGGTGGTATAAGGAGCCATCAGGTGATCTACATCTCCGTCAGCGATATCGTTTGCAGCTACCACTTCTTTCAGTTTTGGACACTGAGGTCTAAGGTGATTATAAGACCACACTCGTAGCATCGTGGCTGTTTTCTCTGCTCAAATTCTCTTTCTCTGTTCTTCTGTAGATCGTATTTCGTTTGATTCTTATACCTCTTGTCTTCAACCCTTAATTTTCCGTCTAACTTCCTAGAGTAGTCTGAGTTTTTCGATGATTGTCGATATCCGGTTCTTTTGAAACTATCTTTGATATTTTCATATTCGTCTATTTTATCTGCCAAGTCAAAAGGAGAAAACATTTTCATCCAGTCTTCCAGGAAATGATCTTTTATTTCTTGGGGCGCACGTCTCTTCAACTGTTCTGTAACCATTAATTCTTTCAGTTGTTCAAGCGTAGTAATCTTTAATTCAGAAGTCCATTCTTCGAAATAGCTATTTAACTCGTGAGCATAATTCCGCCATGTTTTTTCAAAACTCTTCTGATGCCTATAAAATAACTGTTTCAACCTTTCAGCATTTAATTTGTACCGCTTCAGTATCAACTCCTTAACATAGTCGTAGTCTTTAACCTTTTCTACGGGTTCTCGAGCCAACATATTCGTTACTTCACTCGGCAAAACACTAAGTAAATACGCAACCCAATCTTCTTTAGAAACTCTAGCCATTTCTGCACGACGCTCAAAATTTATTAGATAGAGTCCTATTTCATCTTTCTTTTCATCGAATTTTGGGTTAATTTTCAATAATTCTACTTTAGGACCCGTCTCACTGCCACTTGAGAAGTTGGTACACAACCTACGCGAATCGCCTGTAGAAGCACTCAATTCTAACCGTTTCATTTCTAATGCAAATTCTCTATCTTTCTCTTCTTTAAGTCTCTCTTCTTTACGTTCAATTCTCTCTTTGTCTTCACGTTCAGCTTTTTCCCATTCTTCAGATTTAATTCTATCACTTATTATCAAATTCACAAATTCTTTTACAAATTCTTCATCATAGTTCTTGCTATTTAATATCAAATTCTTTAAATCGATCATTTTAAGATCATCAGTAACGTCCTCCCCTAACTCTTGAGCAATTGTTCTTAATTCCTCTTTACGCGCCTTCGCGAGATAGGCCATTTTAATAGTTTGATTTTTTCAAGAAATTCCTCAGCAACGATACGAATAGAATTAGGGAAAAGTTAATGCTAATTCTAACCAAATTAATTTTCTGGATCTTCAGATGACCCACAAAAAATTTTAGTAAAAAACAATGCACAAAATACTCAATTTTAAACTTTTTCTAAAAAACCACTTAATGTTTTAAAAAAACTTTAAATGGCAACCATGAAAATGTTTATCATCTTTAAATTTGCCAAAATCGTATAACTTATACCGACAAAATCATAAACATTAGTAAACCAATTAAACACATAAATAATAATAAATGAACAATATACAATATAATTATTTAATTTTACTTAATTAATATTTTACTAATGATACTACTTAAATCAAAAGCAAACTACACCCATCTACAAATTACTTTACGAAGTTTACTTCCGTTTCTAAAAAAAATGATAACAGAATTAAACACTCTTATAATATTCCCTGAGGATTTCAATTATTTTCTTCGAAAGCTGCTTAAAAAACCAAAACTGTTTTTCTTTTCAAATGAAATCAAACAATATAATGCGATCAAACCATAAAGAATTTTTTTTCAAAATTATTCAACACAAAATTCAAAACAAAATCAAACTGCGTATGAGAAAATATATTCTTTTAAACAAAACACAACCTTCATAATATTTTCTGAGAACAAAACTTTCTAATTGAAATACGTAATTGCAGTAAATACCTCTCTTTTTGCTTATGAGAGCGAAAATAAGTCTTAAATCTGAATACACAGAATAAAACTATTTAAAAGTGTTCTCAAAACTAATCAGATACACTTCATGAAAACAGAAGGTAATTCCTATGTAAATAGCAACTCTTAATGAATCATATAATCAAGATTAATCAAAATGGTATATTCACAATAAAATAATAATTGTTTTCTTAACTCAATATGTTCAAAAAAAATATTTTCATCTCACACTCTGCTTAGCTTTCAGGAAAACCAATATATGGTGGTGTCCCCAGTTATGGCCACCTTAAGCATTTTTTAAGATTCAAGAATTTTTTTCAGTACTAAAAAACTATTGAAAGATTTTGAAAATAATATACAGCATACATTGAAGAGTGTAAAATAATTCTACACTATCAAAGTTATTTTTGTAGACATACTACATTTTATATAATTTATTAATTTTTTTTTTATTATTTTCCCCACTTATGGCCACTTTTTCCCAGTTATGGCCACATCTATTCCCCAGTTATGGCCACTTCAAAAAATTTGTAAATAAAGTGGAAAAAAGTAAAATAATTATGAAAAACACATAAAATATAATATTTCCTTTCGAATTGAATTTAATGAAACAATCTTATACAAATTTAGATGTTTTTGGCACTTTTTTTTTCTTTATGTAAAATTATCAATTTACATAAAACTGAATGATCAACATGTATAAAATTGAATGATTAACATATATGAAATTAGATTTTTTTAAAGACATCAAGAGTGCCAGGAAACATAGTCTGCAGAACACGTCCTTTTTGAATGAGTTGTGGCTCCGGTAATTTTCCGATAACATCCACTATGTTGATTGTTGAAACGTCATTTTCGATATAAGTGAAACACTTTCCAAATTCACACTTTTTAAACACGTTATCTCAAATTCTTCAGAAGAAAGGACTTTTAAAATTGTTGCAACATAACGATATATAGTAGGTAACATGTAATAATGAGACATTTTAATTACACATAGTTTTTATATGGGGTAACAATACATACAATAAATAATAATACATACAATATATTAGGTAAAATTTATGAAGAGCATGTTGTAAAAACTGAACGTTAGGGAAAAAATATTTTTTTATAGTTTATCTTTTAAATTTTATTTTATTTTAAAGCTGCATTTGGCATATCTTCATCTACAGTGTAACAATACTTAAAACAACTTTAATTAGTTTTTTTTTTTTTTTTTAACCTATAGGCTTCTGTTTAAAACCAATTTTTTAAATTGATATTTTTTTTTTTTTAACAAATCTTCTCATTTTATTTATAATGTCTAAAATAAATAAAAAATACAATTACTACATATATTTTTATTTATCAAACATAATTTAAATATTATATGTCAGTATTGTTCTTACAGTTGTAAATATTGTTCTTACTGAATAGCTACTATTAAATTTTAACCCCAATATTGACTTTTAAATATTAATACCATTATAAAAGGACGAATCTACTTGTTACAAATAAATAAATCATATAAACAAGTAGTGGCCATAACTGGTATAACATATAACCCAGTTATGGCCACTTCAATGGCCATAACTGGAGAAACTGTTCTGAAATAGACACCAGTTATGACCACCCTGTTTAATTCTAAAATTTATAATTTTTCATTTATTATAATTGAAAATAGTGAAAGAAAATAGTTTTAACTTAACCTATAAATATTGAAAAAACATCCAGATATTCCTAGATTCTGTGGGTTGAAGCTGATACAAATAGATGTTGCTTAAGCAAAATGCTAAGAACTTCTTTTCACACTGCATACCAACACAAAAAAAAATTAAGATGCCTTCTTGTTCTGTGTTAATGTCAGCTAATCACAGCCTACTTACAGTGTAATGTTTGTAGCCTGTTTTAACCTACAATTTGATTGGCTAACTTGTGTCAAAGCTTAGAAAAATAATAAAATTTGTGAAAGTGGCCATAACTGGGGTAATGGCCATAACTGGGGAAACTACCCTACTTATTTTAAACGATAATACAACCACTAAAACAAGTAATTATAGCATAAACACTCTTTTGCTCAAATCGAAACCAAAATACATATACTTGTCTTAAACGATAATACAGCCGCTAAAACAAATAATTAAATACCATTAACACTATTTACCTTAATCGAAACCAAATTACATATACTTATCTTAAACGATAACACAACCGCTAAAATAAGCAATTAAATAGTATAAGCACAACCTGTTCCAAAACGACCCCAAAATCAAATTTAGTAACTTTAATACAAAAGTACTGTTTTAGATTAATTAAAAAGGCACTGTTTTAGATTAATTAAAAAGGCACTGTTTTAGAACTGGCACTTGCCCACTAAAAATAAACATTTCTTAAAACACTGGTTTTCGATGCACTGGTTCAATCCGTAAAACTGCCACCAAATGTATTCCTCATCTGTACGGTAGCGTGCAAAAAACAGATGGGGACACAATTAAAGGACGAACAGGACGATTTATTTCACTGTCACAAACACATCCGTAAAAACACAGGGTTACATTCACATTACATTATATTCGCGGTGTTAGGTGTGTGCTACAACCACAAGGGTCCGTTTAAACCCGCGGTACATCTCCATGCATTCTTCAACACCGTCGCTGTCTCTGCGCCTTCTCGAACTGAAAACAAAACAACTTCTGACGTATGGCGCCATCGCATGGAGAAGGGTCTGCTCGACGTCATAACACTATACCTCAAGTTTCAAACTTAAATAGTTTAACCATTTCCTTCTCGCTCCCATCAAAATTAGGGAATCACCTAACTTCCTCAATTCCTAGTTCCCGTGATATTTCGCGCCAGAAACATAAGAATATTTCAATTCTTGGGTACGTATTTGTTTAATATCCCATTTTACGCAGTAGATGACAGTGTCAGAGTATTTTTAACTTATAATTCGGAGATTTTATTTTTAAATAAATCGGAGTAGTACTCAAATGCGTTTTTTTTGTGTGTGTGATATGTATTTTTCAGTTTTACATTACTTTTTACCTATGTTGAAAGAAAACCTTACAAATAGTTATTTACTTTATGAAGTACATTTAATAAAATTCCCTTTACAGTTTAAAGCACATATTTTTAAATATTCCTTGCGTAGCAGATTACAAACATTTAGTCACAATAACCCTAAAGGTTGGCTCTTTCTAGAAATTTAACCTTTTTTTTTCTTTCTTTCGCGCGAAAAATATCCAAATCATTAAAATGAATGCACTTATTGAACATATACTTGTTTTTATGCAATTTTCTTGAGTAAAAAAATTGTCACTTTTAAGTCCGCTTTCTTGAAAATAATGAAAGAGGCTAAACCTTTTCTGGACGATAGGGATCATTTTGAAAAAATCCACTCTTAAATCGAACCAGCAAGCTTTCGGAAAAGAACACACATTTCTGCACTCTGTTTCACATATATAATATATAACTAATTATTTTTGTCGCTAAATCATGCAAGAATAAAAGTGATTCAAATATTAAGAACATTAGCTTTGAAATACCATGTTTAATCGATACTTTCCATGATTACATTGTGATGCCCAACAGCAATTAAGATGAATAATTTAAATTTATGTAAATTTTGAGATAAAAACGATATTTAAATAATTATCTTCTCCATTCAACGTTATTTATTTATTTTTTCCCCTCGAATATTCCAGGGAAAGTAGTTTACAGTCATAAATGTGTTACTTAAGACTACAACTTTTTTACGCGGTAAGTACCGAAACTTTGTTAGTCATAAAAGGTAGAGCATGAACTTTTGAACGAAGTAATCACACTATTTTTATGGCTCCCGATATCGGTACTCCAGTCACGTTTTCGATGGGAGAAAAATTAATGGACGTTTTTCTTCCACAAACGTAAATTGTTAGGTTGCAAATCAAAGTTTCTGCCGTATTTAAGGGGCTTTCGTTTATGGTTGCTATTAATCAAATTTGCGCTATCAGCGTAAATCAAATTTCAAACCATTAATAGCTTAATCCTCTTTCGTTTGTACTGATCATCTTTCAAAAGGCATCATTTATGAAATGACATATTTTAAATTAGTATTTTGAGATATGAAATTTGACTGCATATAAGCAGTCTATTAGGTAAGATTGTGAAAAGATTAGACAACCCGACAAAAAAACATTGGAAATATTTTGCAGTATGTTGCAAAAACATGAGTTAAAAAGTTTTTAAAAAGCCGCAGTACATTCTGATAAACGAAAAAAAAAATACAAACAATCATACCTTTTTTGATACATAATTAAACAAACTACAGTGATTGAGGATCATCATATCACATCTTGCATCACATAATATCACATATTATACGACATTTACATCTTGTGTTTTCAAATTTTTAACAAAAATAATTGTTTTAAGTTATTTTTGTTTTTTTTTTCTTTCCGTGTTTCCATCTATAAAAATGTTCTATTTCGTTTAAATGCTCATATTTGTCTTTTTATTAGTAATATTTACATTGTGCCAGCTCAAGTCCCTTGTCATCTTAGTAATGCCTCATCGGTAAGAGCCATATTGATAAAATTGGGGTCTTGGCATAGTAAAGTTGTCATGTGGTACTCAAAAAATCCGCTTATAGTGCCACTTGGCGGCTAAAGTTCGAGCTGGCGTTGTTTTCTCAAAAACTGTACAATATACGGGGAAAATGACTATTAAAAATTTGTTCAGCATCATTGATTTAGTAAGAAAACATATTCGGATAAGATATCCAGATAAAAAAATATCCAGCAAAGCGCACAATAACGACTACAATAATGCTACGAATGGAAGGGTTAAAACTCACCTTCCATTCCTAGTGAAGTTATATTCAAGTTTTCCAAAACTGCACTTGCCTGATATTAGGTCCATTTATCTCTCCTGCTCAAAGTGTTTTATAATAGCAGAGTACACATCTGGGCTCTGATCAGCAATTTCCCCTGCACCATGTACAACACGACCGGCGGCAGGCTGGCAAAACTTATACGTTTTTAACCCTTGCATTTTACGTTTTTTATTTTTTAATTAACACTTTTATGCCCACTGTCCTCTATTCAGTTCGAGTATCAAACTATTAAAAATACTATTGAAGTTTCTAATGCTTAATTCATGAGTATAAAAACTGAATATGTGACATCAATGACATAATATCACAAAGTGAGGCATGTGAAATTTCACTTTCCATAGATGTATTTTTAAGGAAAATATTAATCGACCATGACTGCAACCTATCACTGCAAGCATCAGCAAAAGTTTCAGAAAGTTATTCAAGCAGTCTGGGTACAAATAGGTGAATGTTCAAAAGTGTCTTCAATTAATAAATTGATGATGTTGTATAATGTAATTGGATTTTTCCCGTATCTCGTACCGTTTTTTGAGATAACAACGCTAATTCCATATTTAGTTGCCATGTGGAGCTGTAAGCCGTTTTCTTGCGTAGCGCATGACAATTTTACTATACCTAGAGGCCAATTTTATGACAATAGCTCTTGCTGGCCAGAAATTATTGGGGTTACAGCTGACTTTAGAAGGCACGCTGTATGTTGAAAATCTCTTTCTTTCGATATACATTCATTAAAACTGAAATACGTTTACAACGAGTCATGCATTGCAGTCACTTTTTACTAGAAGTAAGCTACTTTCTTATAAAATAGGGGTTTTATATATCACACATGAGGTGTGGAATCTCTATAGATTCAATCAGTGTCAATATCCATTAGGGTGGGGCTAAAAACATTTTATTTTGAAATTCGAAACGTCACCATGTGCAATAGTTGCGATTTTGATAGTAAAATTAAACCCTGAAATTTGGATGAAATTGTTTATTATCTTAGGCCTCCACAAGATCCACGAATTTTGGAAATTATAGAAAAAAATGTTTTCAAATCAACTGCTCTTTTGATTAAGGAAAATAAAATGAAATGTCACCAGGTTATTTAATTGTACTTTTGACTATATAAACATTTGTAAAAACCTAGCAGATGTAAAATTAATTCTTAACCCCAAATCCTTTAAAATTTGCCATTTTTACTCCAAAAATAGCCGATAAATTCGATAAACAAACTCGTCTACATCCACTTCATTACCAACATGAGCGTGATATTAACAAATCTCAGACTCTCACAACTTTTTAAAACATCGTACTTATTTTCGAGCTTGCATTGTTTTTGAAATTATTACTCCCTCCCCCTAGAGAAAATGGATGTATATGTCAATCTTCTAACTAACTGCCTCCCCCCCCCCTAGGCAAACTTGCATTAATCCACAGCTGTCTGGTCACAAGATCATAGCTTTCTTTTTTTGACGGAAGAAGTGATGAAACTCTTACAATTACGAAAATCGAGTATAGCAAGTGCCATAAGAGAGAAGTATGGGAGGCCTTGAAGTAAAGCTCAGTTCTCCCGTGCATTGGACAAATATGCCAATTTCATTTTAACAAATTGCCTTTATGCCACCTTACAGAAGCAGTGGATGGGAAAACATCGAGACCAAACGCATTCAGTGGATTGATTGGTAAGTCCCTGAAAACGTGCACTAACCTTCCTATCATTAAATTACAGGAAATGGAACTTTCGATTGAGTCCGATATTGACTTTGCAGATCTTAGCACTGATCAACATTATTTGTGGGAAATTTGTAAGGCTGTTTCCTCTGGTTACTGCCCACAAGATCTAGCAAATAGAGACCCTGGAAAACTCCCATTCTCGCTGGCTATCGTTCGCAAATCGCATTTTGCGTCTGCATTTTGAAACATCTTATCCACCAGGACAACTCATTGTATTAGCCACATTCGTAATGAAAGTATACGCTCCAGCATGGTTTAGAATCAAGTGTAACAGTGCCTTTCAGGATGGCCCAAAGATTTGCAATATTTTATACCTCGATTTCAGTACCTCCCAGATAATTTAAAGGATATAATATAAAACGTTGTTCAAAACAACGCGTATTTTGCTCATGCAGAAAACGTACTCGCTGCAATGTTATTCGACGACAGAATATCAGTCCATCAGCTTGCCATTCAATGTATCATAAAGGCAAGAAAATCTTCGGAACAAACAACGAGCATTAGAAGGTTTCAGATTCCAAAGGTGAATTTCGAAAGCAATGACTACATTGACCTTATCCATTGTCAAGAATGTGTTGTG
This sequence comes from Cheiracanthium punctorium, assembly GCA_038373885.1. Taxonomy (NCBI): domain Eukaryota; kingdom Metazoa; phylum Arthropoda; class Arachnida; order Araneae; family Cheiracanthiidae; genus Cheiracanthium; species Cheiracanthium punctorium. The sequence continues at coordinate 7,477 of JAWZYV010000131.1, read as the reverse complement.
ACTGAGCTTCCCATCACAAAAAATGGACAAATAGTGTGTTGCATGAATTCCTGAAGTCGGATAAACATCTAAGTTCTTGCGATAAATTTCTAAAATTACCCTGCCATTCCCAAGCAGTTGAGAGGATGATTAGGATTGTGGCAGAATCTGCTCATCATGTGGGTGGCTAACATGCAAGAGATGGATTAGTCCGAACAAAACCATTCGATAGGAAGGTAATGCCATATTTTGAAAAAAAAGTCTGATTTACGAGTGAAATAACCTACGCTTATATGAGAAGGTAAGACTAGTTTCTTCTCTATTAGCATATCTTTGCGTACCATTTTCAGTGAAAAACGCTCAACGTCAAGGAATTTGAGGAGGCCTAAGAATTAATTTTACGTCGGCTAGATTTTTACAAATATTTATATACTCAAAAGTGCGAATAAATAACCTGGTGACATTTCGTATTTTTACTATTTTTTTAATGAAAAGAACAGTTGATTTTAAAGCATTTTTTCCTATAAAATCCAAAATTCGTGGATCTTGAGGAGGCCTAAGATATTAAACAATTTCATCGAAATTTCAGTGTTTAATTTTACTATCAAAATTGCAACATGGTGACGTTTCCAATTTAAAAAAAATGTTTTTTGCACCACCCTAATATCCATATTTAAATAAAATAAGTTCTTTTACAATTAGGTACTGTGTAAGTGGTCTTATGTTCCCAAGCTCAGTAACAGAGGGGGGAAAACACGGTTGTTCTAAAGTAAGATTTGAAATTGGTCATTACCGGCAGGTCATCTCAAAACATCACTAAAAAGACACTTTACAGTATCCACAGTTATAATTAATTCACAGCACTTCCTCAGTTTTATAATATTAAATTTGGGAATGAAGACGAAACAAGAATAAATAATAATTACCGACTTTTAATATCGTAAAATTTTCATAACCTGAATTAAATGAATCACAAATACGGACGAGCTGAAGATAGCTAAAGATCTCCCTGCTCATTAGTGATAAATATCCGGCGTAATACTATGCCGTGCTTAAATTTACACTCTCTCCTAAAACAACCCCCCCTCTTTAAAACTTTGTATAATTTTACTTAGTGTTGTATAACTTTAAATACACACAAAGAATAATTCGCTCAAGACCAACACCTCCGGGCTAGTTCATCAGCAGTCTGAAAGACTACATTTAAAACTTAAATAGCGAACGTGTCTTTCCTTGAAATTTCATTAGCATATGAAACGTTTCGTAATATTTGAGCCAAAAGAGGCATACTTATTTAATCTTCAGCTACAATTTGAATATAATGAAATTTTCACCATTTGCTTATATACAGACAGGAAGCAAATGAGATAGATTCTTTCTGTTTTAAAAGTTTTGTAAAAGCACACCCTTTCCATTAGGAATACGGGAGAGATTCAGATTCATTAAGATGGATTTTAAGTGAGTCTGGTGTCATTTAAATGAATGAGGAAAGTAAAATAAACTTTACGTACGCTTAGTTTATTATATGGTTGCTGAAAGTTCGAGCTACTTAGCATTGCTCCACTCATTAAAAATACATATGCATTTTCTAATGAAGTTTGTTCGAAGTAAAAATATTGTAAATATTTTTGTTTCCAAGCGCCTTCCGGTATTCTTGCTCATGTTGTGGTTTGAGAGACAAAAGTTTCAACTTTTTACAAATATTTATTTATAGTGAAATATTTTCAGATCGTGAAAGAATAAGATATAAAATTCGATAAGGTCTTGCAGCGGATTACACTATAGTGGTGTCTTGTTGGAAATGCATGACTTTAATTCGAAATCGTCTATAAAATTAATAAATTAATTGCTTTCTCATTTGTTTAAAAAATTGAATTGACAGATTGGTCAAAATATAATTATTTCCTACTTTTCTGTACTACTCTTTTCTTAAAGAACCGGGGTAAAATGGGTTAAAAAGGTGAGCATTTTACTTTCCAATCAGTACCATGTAAGGAAAGTATTGTAATCATGAAAAAATTCGACTTCGAGATTTTGGTGTATTGACACGTTTTGAGGTCTTCATTTATGCTATTTTTACGAGATGTATGTATGTATGTGTGTGTTTGTGTGTGTGTATGTGAGTGAACACGATAGCTCCTAAACTGGGCATTCGATTGAGCTCAAATTGGGTATATATGTTATAAACCACCGTCGCAAGACCGGTATTGATTTTGGTGTGTATAGGACTTATAGTTTTTCTACAGGGCTACGACAAAGATTTCTTTTACATTATGGCCTATGGGGAGAAATTCTTGAAAGTGCGCTAGCGTTTAAACGGCGCATTCGATTGAGCTTCAATTGATATATTTTGAATTATCATCGATTAAAATTTATTTAAATGCTGGTAATGATCTTACATCGTAAGTTTTTCGGAATGTATGTGGAATCACTCTAGATTATTTTTAATGTTGCATAGCACAAACGTTATGAAATATAATCGTGTTTTTTGTTCACTATTCTTAAAATTGTGAATCTTTGGTTTAAGGCCAAAATAATTTGTTTTCCCTTTTTGCTTTATTTTTTGTTGAAAAGCGCTTTGCGTATTTTTACACCGCTGTATACCTATTTTACCCCGTGGTTCGGGTAAAATGGCACACACCTGGTTAAAATATGTATATGCTGGTTAAAGCTGAATTACATTATAATTAATGAGAAAAAAAATGGGAAAATAAGTAGCTTCAAGTTATACTTCACATTTTAATCGAAAACAATTGTAATATACTACTGACTGTTACGCCAAAGGTTATAAACAAAAGGTATACTGGCAAGAACTCTGCAGATTAATTGAGGTAACGTTCGGCAATTTGTGATAATCGCACATCAGCATGTCCTCTTTCTAGAGAATACATAGAATAGATCCGTCTGGTAACTTTGTTTGCGAACTTCATAGTGCATTCAGATTCATCGGGGGTTTCAATAATAAATTCTTCCTATAAATTCTTGAACAGATGTTCTAAATAATAGTTCTTTTCTTCCCCATACTGCCAGTATTTCCTCTTGTGTAACACAGCTTTGCTGCTCTAAAAATCAGAGATATTTCTTTGTCAGTGCTAAACCTTCATTAAGTGTTTATTTTATCAGTATTTTGATCATCCTCAGAGTTGTTACTGTGTCTGATTCTGTAGCTTGTGACTGTAAATCTATGTCAGTTCTGTCACTGTCTGTCATCTAAAGGCTATAAGTGCTACCACCAGAGTTTAAAAATTCTAATATATATATATATATATATATATATATATACATATATTTATATTTATTTTTCAATTTTTAATTACTTATTATTTTTTCCCTGTAATACTACAGTTTTCTGAATTGAACCTTGAAGACAGATTTTATGTTTACAGTGAACGAACAGTGCAGATTTTTGAGGTTTGAGGATTTTGGGTCTTCTACTTTACTAACTTGCATAGGGTAGGTAGGCTATATAGCCAGTAAAATGATCAGCCTAGTTAGTAGTACTAATAAATGCATAGTAGCCCTTATATAACACCTATTAATATAAGATAATCATTTATTATTTTTATAAATAAAAGTACATGTAGTAGGTTTAGGGTTAAATGCATATCAAATAACCTCCCTAAAATTAAATTTCCTTTGAAGTTTTCTATCTTCATACGACATTTTGAACTCAAAAATATTCGCTATTCCCATTTTTCCCATGTCACTAAATATGCTATAATTTTTTGTGGGGAAATAGAATAGTTACTATTTTATAGTTTTTCTGTTAGAATAATATTTCTTCTATAAAATTTGAACAATAGATTGTATAAAATTCTTCCTATAAATGTTTATAGAAAGATGTTTGTCAGTCTCTAAAAACACAGTGCTATAATCTTTTGCTAAGCCTTTGCTAAGACTGCTAAGCCTAGTAAATGGTTTGATAGATTTTTATTGAGTTAAAATGTTATCAAGGTATATGAGTAGTTTAATTATCAATTTTTCATTAAAAAATGTTGCCTAGAAAATGAAAATAAATAAAGACAATATACCCATTTTTCCCGCGGTCTAAACCCACTTCACCGCCAGGGGACCCTAAATTTTTTTTTTTTTTTTTTTATTAGACATTTAGCTTGCAAAAATACAATCGAATGCATCTCTCTGTATTGGACAACTCCGAATGTTGGAAATTTTAGTAAGAACGAATCAATTATATGACATTCTCAGAACTTGTTTCTGTAACTATAACAGGCTCTTTCCATAATGATTGCTGGGCAAAATTGAAAGGGAGGTAGGGTCAACAGGAAGGATTCAGAATCATCACTGAAATGTTTTGGGTCGGAAGATCCTCTTAAGGTAGCCGATAATAATCACTTTGCAGGAAGTAGTGGAAGTAAATAATTAACTTTTCGACCGATGTCCGTCAAACACTAATAGTTCTTTAAGCTTTAAACTAAACTTAATATTTTAAAAAAATTTCTCTATCGATTTCATTGATGTTAGATTTTCGAAGAATCGTTCCAATCTTTTAATTAAATTTGTTTTAAGACAAAATCTCACGAACGAGACTCCTCTTCCACGCCAATGCGTCTCACGCTCGTGCAGTGTACTTAACCACACAGAGCAAAACATGGGGAAAACATTTTATTTGACAAGCGCACCACAACTTGGCCATGTGATTCTTCTGCTGCGGGTTTCATTATTATATGCTTTAGTCCCGCTCTTAAAATTATGTCCCATTTAATTATTAGACCACCTTGTATAATTTATCTGTCATATCAGCTTTAGGCTCCTTTCTGAAGAAGTATAACATTTTTATTAAAGGGATTAATTTGCAAATTTTGTGCATCCCTTTAAAAATTATTCCTTGTGAAGAAAAGACAAGAAAATCTTGGCAGGGCTTCTTTAATGTATTTTAATGGATTGCGTTTTATAAAAAAATATTTTATCTATAAAAAGTACATTATTAATAGTAGTTTCAATAGCTGTTTGGTAAAATTGGCTAATATCATTGATATAGCTACGAATATATTTTTTTAAGCTACAGTAACCAGAAGCATTTTTCTACTGTTTATAAACTGGTCTGTGTATAGTTTGCTGATGAGTTCTATAACTAAATACGATTAGACACACATGCGATCAAGTAATACGAGGCACACATGCATCAAGTGATCAAGTATTACTGATAAATTTTCCATGACGGTTAACCTAATGATAACGTGTTGATACACCTTACACGGAGAGTATACACAGCACGGCTCTGATATGACTGTCATTACCAGCTCTCACTCTCCTCTTTCTCAATTCGCCAATACAGTGAGAACAGGGGCGTAGCCAAGGGGGGGTTAGGGGGGGCTCATAACCCCCCCATGAGGAATTTTTTTGCCATACAAATTAGTATATTTCTTCACTACATTATCACACACACATATTACATATATTAATGAGTTTTAGTAGTCGTACCCCGCCATCAAAATTTCTGGCTACGCCCCTGAGTGAGAAAAGTAGTAACTATATTTGTTTATGTATTTGTTATATACTATATTTTTTCCCTCAACACCTTTTTTTATTGCCAATTTATTTTAAAGAAATAATAAACGCATAAGGTGAAACTTTTTGTCGCCTTTGATAGTAACAATAGTTTAATAGTGAAGGATTAATAAGTTTTACAAACAAAAATAAAGATTTCAAAAAGCTTCATAAATTATAAAGTAAATAATTTTCTAATAAATTTTAAAAAATGATAATAAAAATAATAACCACAATGAATATAAAACTCAACTACAATCCGATAATATGCATTTCTTGTTAGTCACATCGACCTCTACTAAAGATAACACTCACTGTATCGATTTTCATTTCAATTCCTGATAAAAGAACATTTTCAGACGTTCATTTATCTGTAAATCGTTACTCCTACATTTGTCAGAACCGTAAACTGCTTTGCTTTTAATTAGCCTATCATCATTATCAAAATGGAAAAATTGCGTAGTTTAAAAATTACTCCTGCATTAATTCCAAGGCTGCAATTAAGCTAGTTAACTGTTTTGTTATTATAAACGGTTACTCCTTTCATTAAATAACAGATAATTGACTGCATAGTTAATTTGCATTTCTAATAATATAAATTCCTACAATTACTTTACACTGAATTCAAACTGAATGGTTAATGATTATTGGCTCAAATTATCATGAAATATGACGCAGATCACTAATAAAGAGTCAAGATTTAATTGTTTCTTTTCCTTAAGCTAAAATTAATGCTTGCATTTTTAATAAAATTTACAAGGAATTAATTTGCACTAACTTTTCATATCATAGTTAATTTTAATTTTTGGTAATTTTTTAATAGTAGGCACTTTTAGTATTCTCACTACTATGACCCGAAATATTGGTCATTTTTTATGGGCGTCAGTAGGCGGTCTACGTTATCCAGTATCAAGTTATGGACGAGCTACTACCTAATCCGGAATAAATGCTCGGACCGAAGACGGGATAAATATTATGGATGGAACCTCTGGATGGAATGTTAGCTAACATAGGAAATAGATGAAATTTACTGAAATTTGTCTAATACTTTCATAGTTTAATTAGCAAAATTACATGAAATACATGAATTCTTTGAAATCATGTTTATTTTAAGCACTATTAGAGAAAGAATATAAAAACTGAAACACTTACATTTTAAATACTACATATTAAAATCAGATAATAATCAATGTCTCGTCGCTTATTTTAAGTTCTATATCTAATTGGAAGTTGATGAAAAATGTAGAATTCAGCCTATGAGTGTAACCGTACTTCTATGTCTTCCTACTTCCATAAAGCACTTCTTTAAGAATTGAAAATCTACATTAAAAACCGCCTACAAAAACTGTTTGTCAGTCTCACCCATCTAATCTCGAACTAATCTAACTGCACTTCTCCCTCGGAATCCGCCTGTAAGGTTTTGATAGTTCTTATGCCAAATATGGAGGATTTTGGAATATGAGGGGGGGGGGTGAGGGACCTAGTTTTGTGGAGGCCAAAAACTTGTCTATACAATCTTCAAAAAAAAAAAATTCAAAACCTCAATCGTAACTTTTAATATTGTCCTTATCTCCCTCCCCTCTACCATGTAGCCCCATTCAAAAATGTCTTCGAAAAAGCGTCCGACTAAAATCACGTCCTTTAAATTATATCTACAGAAATTGTCACACGCATTATGTCTAGAGGAAATACCCGTATGTACGAAAATGTGAAAAATGTGAATGTCAAAAATTCATCATGACACTAATCAATAATAACTGTTCATTTCAATAATCTCCAATGGCTAAGTAAAAGGAGCTGTTAATTTTTGTAACTTTAAAAGTATGAAACCTTCTGAGAAACCCGTCTAAACCCACATAAAATACCCCAAACCTGTCTTAAATTAATTATGTTCAAATTCACTGAAAACCAAACAGCATCAAATGTTTGGGATTTTTTTTGAGTAACAAAAATTTAGTAAAAAAAACTCATTTTGGTCTCTACACATAAC